>JAJOZX010000146.1:1727500-1827500 GCA_023014485.1 Bathynomus jamesi
GTTGATGGAGCGGAGTCGTGTTGGGCTAATGTAGCGAGTGGCGTTCCTCAGGGTTCTGTATTGGGCCCCTTGCTTTTTCTTATATACATTAACGATTTAGATGTCGGCCTAGTCAGGCTTCGTGTCATCCGCAAACTTTGAAACTGTACTGACTAGGCCGACATGTAAATCGTTAATATATATAAGAAAAAGCAAGGGGCCCAATACAGAACCCTGAGGAACGCCACTCGCTACATTAGCCCAACACGACTCCGCTCCATCAATGATCACCCACAAACCTGGCAACCCTATGCGCCCTATTATTAGCTCGGTGGGCTCTATTACTTATAAACTCTCCAAATGGCTTGTCAAAGTCTTGTCCCCGATTCTCGGAACTATCTCTGATTCACATGTAAAAAATTCCATGGATCTTACTGAAAAATTGAATAATGCACGTACTGAAACTAACGATAGATTGATCAGTTTTGATGTTTGTTCATTGTTTACAAAAGTGCCGATTGATGATATGCTTGACTTTCTCTCCCAAGAATTACATAAGTATGACCTGCCACTACCTTCACACATTGTTTTGGAACTTATTAAGCTTTGCATTAAAGACTGTAAATTCACTTTCAATAACGAGTATTATCAACAAGTGTTTGGGATGGCCATGGGCAACCCCTTATCGCCCCTCCTCTCCAATATTTATATGGAGTTTTTCGAAATTACTTACATTCCGAGAATCCTGGGGGTTGGCATCCCTTGGTTGCGGTACGTCGACGATATTTTGTGTATCTGGCCCATGAATCGTGACCTGGATAACTTCCTCATTCAGTTAAATAATCAAGTCCCCTCCATTAAGTTTACTTTAGAAGTGGAACAAGACAAGTCAATCTCATTTTTGGATGTGCGTGTACATAGGGAAAGCCCAGGTTTGAAGTTTAGTATCTATCGGAAAACAACAAACAACTTGTCCTACGTACACTTTTACTCGGGACATGACACCCCCACTAAGAAGGCCATTTTTTCATCAATGTTTCTCCGCGCCCTAAGGATCGCCAGTCCGGAATACCATCGATGCCGAATTGGAAAAAATCAACGGTATTGGAAGTGATCTGTGTTACCCATCTGCGTTTATGGAATCTTGTCTCAACAAGGCAAAACGAACTTTCTATCGTGTCAATAATAACACTCGTACTTTGTCAAAAATATTTTAGTACTTCCATTTTTCCCTGGCTTTTTAGGCATTGCTAATGTACTTAAACTTTTGGATATTAATGTAGTATTTTCATATAACAATATTGTGAAAAATATCATAGTAAAAAATAGCCCTACCAATAATTCAGGCATTATCTATAAAATTGGGTGTAAACAATGTGATTCCTTTTACATAGGTCAGACGGGAAAGGATTTGCACACACGTATAAAACAGCATCAATATTCCGTCAGAACAGGACAGTTGTCCAGTGCTCTTTTTGTCCATTTGTCAGAGTTATCCCACTGTATTGATTGGAATAATGCTTCAGTTTTATTTCATTCGAGCAACATTGTTAATAGAAATATTCTTGAGTCTGCCATTATTCAACTTTCAAATAACTTCAACATAAGCAAAGGTCTTTTTCAACTCGATCCTGTTTTTGAATTCCTTCAAAACAAATCTAGATAAAAACGGTAGGACACTTAATCTTTGGTAAACTTGTAAGCTACTTTATTAACTTTTAATCTTCAATTTATTTTTATATATATCGAGACTTGACTCTAAAAAGGCAAAGTGTTAAACCCGGGCGTATCTCCAGTATAAATTTGTATTATTTTTATAACTCATTTGATCTTGTGCTAAAAATCGATATGCTCTTTGTTAATCCTCTAATCCTAATTTTTAAGTTTTATTTTTACTTCTCCGTTATTGCATATATATATATATATAATAATATATATATATGTGTATGTGTGTAGATATGTATGTATATATATATGTATATATGTTTTGTGTATGTATGTTATTTATTTATATATATTTTTTTCTCTTTCTGTAACCTATATATAGGCCGTAACCTTTTATGTATTTCAGTGTTCCTGAGGATGTCATTAGACGAAAGCGCCTGAGCACCGTTTTGTGTTTCCTTTCCTTCGTGGTTTTATTCATCATAAATATTTTTTACGTGTTACTTTCGTGAAATAATTTTCATTTATATATATATATATTTATATATATATATATTTATGTATGTATATATATATTTATGTATATATGTATATGGGATGAATTTCACAATAAAACACGTGAAATGAATAAATGCTGCAATCCACAAGGAAAAAGAAAAACGATTCCAAGGCCTTTCGTGTATTCAAAGCTACACCTCGTCAGGGAATGAAGATAAACGGCGAGATACCCATAAATATATACAATGTACAGGAAAACAAAACAATTAGCACATACTTAACAAGGGTTAATGAGAGGCAAAAGAAATTTTAACATGATATCGTCAATTTTATACGTCCCCGCACTGTTATTGAAATTGCTTTTAAAATGAATAAATGCACATTCTAGAATATTTCGTTCTATTATATCTCTGTTTTTAACAAGCGCTTTAGAACTACCCCACTTGATGCTATGGTTACATCTATACATATGGTTAAATAAAGCATTGGAAGTATTAGCTGTTCTACAAGCATATTTATGCTGTTTTACCCTAATATCTAACGTTTTACCGGTTTGGCCTATATATACTGAGTTACATTGTGTACATCCGATCGAATACACACAACCAACAACATTATCAGGGCTATTCTTTATTAAGCGTGATTTAACAGTATTATTATACTTAAAGATTACATTAATGCCAATTGCTTTAAGTACAGTTGGAAGGTATTGAAAATTAACATGGTAAGGTAGGCTAAGGATATTTTTATGCTGAAATTCCTTTACAATTACATTATTATAATACCTATTCTTGGCTTTCTTAAGACAGTTATCTAAAAATGAAATAGGATAACATAATTTAGTACCAATATTCATGATATTGCATAACTCGGAATCTAAAAATTCAGGACTGACAACTCTCAATGCTTGAAAAAACATAGCAGAGAAAATAGAGGATTTAATCGAAGGATGATTAACCCTTGTTAAGTATGTGCTAATTGTTTTGTTTTTCCTGTACGTTGTATATATTTATGGGCATCTCGCCTTTTATCTTGATTCCCTGACGAGGTGTAGCTTTGAATACACGAAAGGCCTTGGAATCGTTTTTCTTTTTCCTTGTGGGTTTGCAGCATATATATATAATATATATATATATATATATATATATATATAATCAGCTATCATGATAACGATAATATTTTATGATGATTGTTGCCTGTGCAATTCATTGCCAATAATTGGTAGCAATAATAATAATATTACGGTACATACAAATAGCCGATCATTAAATTTTTTAAATTACGTTGCCTTTAACGTTTAAAGAGAAATTTCTTTTAACACGCAATTTTATAACGAAATTTCATATGCAGTAAACTTATTAGTTCACATACCAAAGATATTTATATATCGATGTAAATAACAGAAAAATATATATTTAAAAGTAAATAAACATTTAATCGTGCGTTATGAATGTTTAAAAAGTTCTCGTATTTGAGCTTCAAAACGGATGAAAATAAATCAGTTTCCCTTAAAAAAAGAGAGAAATTAATTTATTTAGATTAAAATAATAAGCCTTCATTTTATTTTAAATATTAAACAAAGAAAAATGTTTTTGATTTAAAACGTGTTTAACCTGATTTTGTTTTTTGTGATATTTGCATTAGTTAACACGTGAAAATGGAATTACATTCGAAGAGGTAATTTGGTATTGGATTATAATAACATGCTTTGTGAATACAATAGAAGTCATTGTATGTATTGAGGTCAATGCATAATCTCATTAGGTCTATTAAACCCTTTTTCAGATATTTATTTTAAGTTTTCATTCCTATTGTTTAGGAGTATAAGGTTCAAAATTGAATGTCAAGCTCTGATACAAAATATCAGTCTGATATGTGGTAATGTTGCTCCCCCTGCAGCTAAAACTAGTAGGGCCACAAACACGACGGAACGCTGGTGGAACGTGCCGGAACAAAAAGTACTCGAATGTTTGTTTGTTTGTTTCTGTCTTTTTGTCTGTTTTTGTTTGTGTCATGAAAGACCGTGAAAGAACCCCAGAGGAGGATTTTTTCTCGTGAAAGAAGGCGAGGATGAATCCTTTTTTTTTTTTTTTGAAAGACCCTGAAAGACACCTCATAAGGGTGGGTTCGTCATGAAGGACGTTCAAATATATCCATATCTGTCTCCACAAATGCCATCATACTACTACCATACTACTGTGCCTGCATAATGGCAGTTTGTGTTATCATAGATGCATAAATAGTAATAAGAAAATTAAATGCATGTAATTTTACATTTGTTTATTATTTACATATTCAAGTGCGTAAGAATTATTGTAACAAACAAAATCTCTCGGTCTAGGCCTATCTCAGGAGGCACCAAAGGGTGTGCCGTGAAAGCAGAAATGTTCCGAAAAAAATTATGAACAAAGACTATCTTTTACTGGAATAATAATAATAATAATAATAATAATAATAATAAAGTATTTCATAAGTGTTGTATTCAATTTAGAAAAATGGGTGGCGTCAATTTAAAATTTCCGTAAAAGTGTGCGGCGATCCAAAATGCCTGGGAAACGTTCCTCTTAGGTCTAGACCAGTGGTTCTTAACCTTTTTAGGCTGCGACCCAAATTCTGGGCGTAGGACTAGCTCGGTGACCCATGCCTTGAAACAGTTCACTTGTAATAGATAATAAAATAAATAATTAATGGTAAAGTGATTAGGGATAACATAAATAAATTATAAATGACAATTTAATGCTTTCTGGACAAACTTGAAAGAGCTACACGTGACAGCTTATTAATGAAAACTCTGGTTGACTTACTTTAGCAAGTTTTTTAAAACATGGTGGTGTTGAAGATAGGCTGCATCGCAAGTCATGCTCTTGCTGAAAACGGTTTCGGAACTTTGTCATCGTGAGAGTAAGCGTCGAAAATCCTGCCTCACACAAGTACAGTAGGTTGTGACAAAAGGAAGAAGCACTTTGAGGACTTCACCCCACCTTAGAACCGTCTTTTCCTCGTGCATTTTGATACAGAATGTACTTAACAATTCCTTTTCCTTTTTGAAATCGTAGTGAAGTGTCTCGTCATTTTGGAGCTCGCTGAGCTACTCCCGCAGCTTATTGATACAGTACTTGAAATTTCTTCCGGCAGATCTTCTGCTTCGATATTAAACGGGTTCCGTACTCAGCTGTATTTGATCACATTCTCAGGGTTATAATGATTGAATTCTGTGGTTAGTTTGGCCAAATGCTCCACGAAGATATTTTGGACTCAATGAATGAAACTGCTTCGTCCCCCAGAAGTAAACTCAGGGTTGGAAAAGAAACAATCTTTCCTTCCCCAATTTTTCCCTTCCACAGCTTTAACTTTTCTTGAATGCTGTAATCTTCTCTGATAGCCCAACCAATGTCTGATCACGACCTTTCATTGATGTGGTTAAGTCGTTGATCTCAGCGAAGATATCGGCAAGATAGGCCACTTGCAACATCCACTTCGAATCTGAGAATCTTGGGGCTAGGGAATGATTCTTCTCCAACAAAAAGATTTCAACCTCGTCCGTAATGCCACCACTCGCTGAAGTACCTTTCCTCGCGACAGCCAGCTGACCTCGGAATGGTACAGTAAATGCCAATCCTCGGCGTCGCCGCCCCTGGACTATATGGCTAAGGAAAGTTCGGATAGTCACTGGAGACCCTTGGCGAACCAGGGGTTAAGAACCATCGGGCTGGGCCTAGGTTAAGTTACAATAAGAAATCAGGCCTTGGTACCCTTGATCTTCATATTGTATTTGAATTATTTTTCTCATCACGATTCTAGTTAATAATTTTTACCAGTTTCGATTCTTAGTTTTTATAAGTTAATTATGAGATAATATTTTGGGACTGCGTGTGGAAAGAATTTTTTAAACGTTTACAGACATTTAAATGATAGTCATAATTCAAATTCAACTTTATTTTGTTAACTGCTTTTGTCCATTTGAAATACATGAACAAAAAGACTGACAGACACAACTGACTAAAGAAAGTTAAATTGCTTCTTCCACGTGTTGAAATTCCGCTAATTTGTAGAAAACTTGGATGGAAAGTTGTACTTCAAAAAAAGCGACTGTACCTGACGGGATGATTTTCTACAAAGTGATGGGAATACGGTTCTGATTAATTATCAGCTGCCAAAAGAAAACCATCCTTCCACATTTGTTGCATTTCTAAAGGAAACTGTAACTGAGCTCTGGCAAAATCTTTACTAAGTCATACTACGAAAACTAATTGTCTTTAGGCCAAGACGTATCCAAGCCTTTCAAGCCTTGTTTGTCTACATCTTAAATCCATGTAACGCGTTATTATTTTTCTGTGCCACAAATTGAACCCATGTTAACATTTACAGTAAACTAAAAAGTATACAGTGTTCAATCACGTGACCTTCGTTTTTATTTTAATCAGCATACCAGCGATTAACCGGCGTAAGCTCGTTTAATAGTAATTTCAGACAGAGTATGTTCCTATTGAGAGAAAAAAAAAAAAGAGCCCATTTCTCTTTCTTTGCATTTATTGGTCAAATCATGAGTGATACAATCTGTTTGTAAAATTTTTCATTACTTAATGTGAAACAAATTAGTGCATGTGTAGAATACAAGTTTGCGTTTTAACCTTTAATTTATATAACCAATAAAAAAAATACTTGAAAAAGTGAAAAAGAAATTAAAAAAATAAAATAAAGTTGCACATGATCCGGCTATAAAAGGATACATTTCAGGTGAAAACGATATCAGTGATAGTATATGTGTCACTATTTAGTTCCCAAAGTAGTATGACGGCAAAATTTTCGAGTGCATATGCAATTGCAATGTTGAGCAATTGTTGCAAGGTGCCAGCCACTTCCCCCCTGGGGCTGGGGGTAATGGTGAGAAGGGATGACGGGGGAGTGGTTGGGGGAGTGGGGGAGGGGGTTGGGTAATGGGGTAGTGGGGGAGGGGGTTATGCGACAAGGGGTGGGGGTTAGCCCCCAAGTTGCATAAAGGAGGATGAGGAGGTTTTGGGGGAGAGGGAGAATGACCTCCCCCCAAAGGGGTAACCCAGGCACCGAAAGTGCCCTCGCCGTACGTGAGTTTGCGAAGCACAAGCAATGCCCGTAGGGCAGTGAGCCGAAGGCTCTGCTTGTTACGATAAAAATAAAATTTTAAGAATGATTAAAATCGTTTGGCATTAACATATCCACTAGGTTCATTTACAATATTTCTTTAAGAATGTCCTTACTAAGTAATCGAGTGCTGATATGACCATGATTTACTGTATAATTAAAAAGTAAGTGTATATGTGAAATCAGTGTAACAACAAAAGAACATTAAATCTTCATCTCTATTGTACTAAAACTTTTGGTGCTCTTCCAATATGTGCTCTACCGCGAAACTGTGATCTACCATATTCCAATACGTGCTCTACCGTGAAACTAGCCTTATAAGGCTAACTAACGAAAATATCATGACTTAACCTAACCAATCGTTAGGTCAACTATACGCCCTTGACGATTAGTTAGGTTAAGTCGTGATATTTTCGTTAGTTAGCCTGGAATATGGAATATTAGTTGGAATATGGTAGATCACAGTTTCGCGGTAGAGCACATATTGGAAGAGCACCAAACTTTTTTTCCGAAATGATAATCATATTGATTAATTCTTAGGAAATTTTATTTTTATTGAAAATTATCATTATTGAAAATTAGTTCTGTATTTTTCGCAATTTCTTTGCCTTCTTCAATTCAACCTTAAAAATTGGGTGATATTCAAGTACAATAGAATGAATTCTTTAATAAATAATTTCCATATTTTTACAGCTTCAATGGATTTGTATTATAGGAAAGTCAAATAGTTGAAATAAATGTGAATAAAACCCAGCATACTTTCCAAATTTAAACAAAACTAATGTTTTTCCTGCTCTCTCAATGAGAGTGAAACAAACACTAAAGGCAAATCTTTCATCTCCTAAATTACATTTGTAGAAAATGTTCCACCATGCCTTCCGATCCATACTCTTTCCCCCTCCATTTCCTTTCCTGCCCTCCACAGTACATTTTCACGTCCTCTTCTTTCCCTCCCTCCCTTCCTCCCTCCATCTATACCTGTCTTCTTTTCAAAGTGAAAGGAAAATCGATAACTTTATTTTTCCAAAATTGGCCAAAATTGGAACTGAAATAAAATGTAATCGAATAAGAAGATAAAATTTAAGCCCATAATTTTGAGAAAAAAAAAGAAGTTTTTAAGGCTCAGCAAAGTCTATTCTGAAATCTTTATTTTCAACCATAAAATGTAAATCATAAATTGGCTTTATTTATGAAAATTTTCAATAACTACGCGATTGAACTTTCAATTTGAAATAAGTTATTTTTATTGCTAAGTTTAATTATATTGGTTCTACAACCACATCTACTTCTTGCATATAACATGCATACACAAATTTTTTAAATTTTATGATAAAAAACATACCTTCAAATACAGAATCATTTTCACTTTGTTTGTTTGTTTGAAAATTATATGTTGTGAGAAACCTGATTTTAATTTAATAACAGAAGATAAGAAGTGAACAAGTTTAAAAAATAATTATTACACTATTATGTAATTGGTGCCATTCTTCTCTATACAGGTTTTAGCCTTTAAATAATAATAATAATAATAAAAAAAAGAGTCGCATGTCAAAAAACTTTAAAAATGAATACAATACGTGCACTTACGAAGATCGGAAAACGATGGTTAGTCTTAAATATTATAGAACATAAATATCATAAGAGCACACACACACACACACACACACACTTGTGCGCAGCACATCTCCGCATAAGCGACGTACCGACAAAAAGACGGTACCAAGACTAATTAACCAAAACTAATTAACCAAACCTAATTTAACCTAAATTAACCTTAGTGCCATTGAACCGCGAAAGGTGTAATAAGTGTTTGGGACGCAGCTGAGTGCTCGAAGTGTGGTTTTCGTTAGTCATTAAATAGTGCGGTATCCGTTAATCTAGCCTAACCTAACCTAATCTAATCAGGACCAACATATCTTTTTTTCTGACAATCAAAATGTTTCAAGATTTTTATAGAATTTTTTTTAATATTCCAAGGTACCAAAAATGTTACCTCACAAAAAATTACCCTACTACATCTGTGAATTTTCACACGCTTGATCTCACGTTTTCCCAGTCGCCAGACACTCATTCGTCGATTCCAATATGAAATGTAATTTGCTAAGTAGCTGTAGTTTGAAATGCATCAATGGTAAGTTGTTACAATGAAAATCATAAGTCAGAATTTTAAGATACTGTATATACAAATAGTACATTCCCCCGCACATACGTGCACAGTTAGGTGGAGGTGAAAAGGCTGGCACTGAGGCGAAAGCGATGGAAATGAAACAAGGGAGTAAGGAGAAAAGTAGAGAGGAAAAGCGGAAGTGTGAGGAGATCTCACGTATAGTTGAATGGATGGGTTCAGGTTTACACTAATTAAATTTAGCTAGGGAATTATTGAGAATATGTGTGCAGATGCATGTATAGGTGAATGGCTGAGTTTAGGAATAGGCTATTTAAGTTTAGCTAGTGAATGGATGAGATATATGGGCATACGGATGTATAAATGAATCAGTGAATAGTTGCATATTTGAATAGATAAACAGATGGTCTGGTCGTATGGTTAGAGACTCCTTAGCTGGACGGATGTAAAGTTGGATAGATAAATGATTTGTTGGACGGATGGATGTAATACTTAATTTATTTTTGTTAGGTTGGGTAGATAAATGAAAGGATCAATGGCTGGTTAGATGGATGAAATATACTGAATAAAGAAACAGAGAGTGAAAATAAATACTCCAGCCAGAACTCTAGGCAACACTCAAGAAATTTTTAAACGCATGTGAAAATAATGAACAAAAGAAAGTGATGTAAAATAAGAGCATAAAATATATTTGAATAGAAAACGATAGAACATGGCTTCTGTTTGCCTGAAAGCTCTATGTGAGGGATATATGCGACTGAAAGTTGCTTGAAGGTTTAATATTTGTACCCTTTCTGTGAATAACATTTTGGCAGTGTTGCTCCAAGAAATGGAAAAAAGTTAGAAACACTGGATAGATTGGACGTACAATGATGTGACTGAGAACTGCGTTAATACTTATAAATTAATCAATCAGTTATTAGGTTACTTAGGCTAGGCTGGGATAGTTTAGGTAGTTTAGGTAAAACTGGTGAATGGGTGAAATGTATGAGTGAAGAAAATGGCCTTCAGTGGTGCTACTATACACCACTACAACGGTGGATCTAGTGGGGGGGGGGGGGGGGGGGTCGGCGACGTCCGGACCCCCCCTCAATTTCTTTCAAGTGCCTATTTTTCCAGTGCAAGTGCCCTATTTGAATGATGTGTATGCTTCTGAAAACAAATTTTGTTTTTGTAAATAGATGGTTTTTATTTTATTCAAATTCTATTTTGAGTCTTTATCTGTATACATTGTACTTCCAAATTAGTAGTTGCAGTGGTTTTCATAGGTGCCCCAAGTACTGGTGCAGCCACATCACAATTTTATCTTCATATTATTCTGATACCAGGGCCGTAGCCAAGGGGGGGGTGTTGAACGACTCCCCACTTGACAGAAAAGGTGCACTTTTGTAACCATAGTTATAACTTATGATGTGATATTATAATATATAACCTCATTTAGTAAATAAACACGCATTTTTTTTTGGCATTTTTTTGCATTTTCTTTTGAAACTTCACAAACTTCTCTAAACTACTCTTGACCCCCTCCGCAGTGAGTAGGTCGTTGCACCAAAAGGTCCGCCTTTCTACAATTTCGACTCCCCCCCCCCCACCCCCACCCTTGGGAAGTCCTGGCTACGGGACTGGATAGTTCTTTTAATTGGCAAGACATTTTGTAATTGTTTAAAAAATTTCCTGCGATAATTATAATTGTTGTACCCAAATTAGATTTTTATTTTGTATCGTATTTGGATGAGACTGATCCAATAAAACAATACAATTGATTTTACACTTTCTCATTGATGGTCTGTTTTAAGAAACAATTTAGTACTGTGCCCTTTCTATTTTAGGGGGGTGCCCAATTTTCTTTGGATCCCCCTTACTGAAATGCCTAGATCCGCACTTACACTATATCACCTAGACAAACTAGGGTGTGCAGACTTAATAATCCATGAGTGGAGAGAAGTTAGTAGGGCCATTCAGGCATCCGAATGACAAAACTTTCAATTCGTAATGGCCTTGACTCAGGGGTTAAAGACATTTGTCACTATCCTGAATGATTTTTTGCATGTTCCAGAGTAGGTACCTATCAAGGATGGTTACCCCATTAAGCTTCCGATAGTCAGTGCAAAGTCTTTGCGTCCCACCTTTCTTTGTGACCAAGATCAATGGAGAGAGGACTAATGGACGATTGAATAACACCTAGCTCCAACATCTTTACTGGACTCTCTACAACTACATGGTAAGAGAGAATGTATATCGGCTTGGTATTTTCAACGAGGTTAATATAAAGTGGGACCAAGTCGGTTCGGCCCAATGCATCTCCTTCGAGTGCAACAATTTTTCAGTGTTCGGTTAAAAAGTTCAACAATCGGTTGAAAAGAGAAGGATTTTGACGAAAGATAGAGTAGGAGGGCTCGGTCTCCAAACATTCTTTATACAAAAAACGTACTTCTTCGTCATCCGCTCCTTCGAAAGAGAGTGCATTTCCTGCAGTTTCTATTGTACAGTTAGGTTTGTGTATAAAATCCTTCGGCAATCTGGTGTTATAACGATGATGTATTTGATGGGGGTGATTGTTCTTTGTATGGGTGATGCATGTTGATTTTTACTGATAATCTTGAACATATTGACAGCAACATTGAATTTGTATAAGTCATTTAGTTTTAAAATATTTAACTCTAAATATTAGGGAAGTGTGACTGTCTGTTGTCATTATTCGAGAGAGTTCGCAGGTATTTTTTATGAATTACGTGCATTTCTTTGAGCTACCGCATATTGTAATACAATATAATAAATATGGATGGATGAAAGAATAATATAAGATAAAGAGTGCGTTTTGAGGAAGGGTCTTTTTTAGATTAAATAATATGAAGAGAAATCCTGATATTTTGGATTTGATATGTTGTACTTTTGAAATTTAGTTTTTCATCTAAATTAATGCCAAGTACAATACTTTCATTTCATTCACCCTTACAAGAGTAGTATTCCCAATTTTTATTTGACAGTTTGTATGAATATGTTTTGTGGTAATAATCATATAAGATGACTTTGTCAGGTTCAGTAAAAGTCTATCACCACATATCCATTGTACACATTTTATAATTGCCTGTTCGTTTCATTTATAAGACAGTCTGCGTTATGATGGAAAGAAGTAAGTGTGGTATCATCTGCGTATTGTACATAATTTAATGTAGGTGAGATATGAAAGTCGCTGAGTGAAATAGAAATAGTAATGACGTAAGAATAGATTCTTGTGGGACTCCACTAGTTAGCATTGTCTTGTAGGATAAATTATCTTTTAATCTGACGTACTGATGACGATTTGACAGATACGATTTAAACCACTCAAGGATACTTCCTCTTATTCCGTATATGTGAAGTTTATTCAATAAGATTTCATGCGAAAGTATACCAAATACTTTTGACAAATCGAGGAAGATTAAGCCAGTGTGCTTTTTGCTATTTATATTCTGATTCACATTTTCTCATAACATGTTTACGGTATCTTCTGTTGTATGCTCACCTCCAAATCCAAATTGTGTTTAAGTTAAAATATCGTATTTGATTAAGAATTTAGTAAGTTTATTGTACACGATTTTTTTTTCAAATACTTTACTTGAAGTTGGCAATGCGGAAATGGGGCGATAATTGGATGGAGTGTTTGGGTTTCTCGACTTCCTTTAGACTGTCAGGGAATATACTTAGTGTTACTGATTCATTCTTTAATTTACTGAGTGGTATTGCAATTTCATCGGATGCTAATTTGTATATTTTTACCGAGATCGTGTTGTTAGAATCTTTATTTTCAGAATTTTTATTGCTAGAGAGATATCGCTTGGTAAGATTGGATCAAAGAAAAATTAGTTTGAATTTGGTTGTGGCATATACGAGGTGCGATCCAAAAGTTCCCGGACTGTACTTGCAAAAATATGTAGGCTTACCTTAGGTTCTAATTACTGCCGTCCCCTTCTAAGTAGTCCCCTTGGGAGTTGATTCAGCGGGCCCAGCGATTTTCCCACTGCTGGAAGCACCTATGGAACTCCATTTTGGGGATGTTGTTCAGCACCTCGTGCGATTCTGCCTGAATCTCCTCGATGTCGTCAAATCCTCGCCCCTTCAGCTGGATTTTCATCTTGGGGAACAGGAAAAGTCGCAGGGGGCTAGGTTGGGAGAGTAGAGGGGTGGGGGACCACTGCCTTGTTTTTGGCCAAAAACTGCTGCACAGACAGAGCGAATTTGGCAGCGATCCGCCTTATGTTGAGTTCCTCCGTGAGAATGCGTTGGCATGAACCAAATGATAGGCCAACGATGCTGCAGATGTCGTTAATCGTTCGCCGACGGTCCTCGTGGATGGCCTGATGCACTTTTTCAACATTTTCGTCGGATCTGCTGGTTGAAGGCCGACCAGAACTTTCGGAATCCTCAACCGACGTTTGCCCATGTTTGAACTGCAAGAACCACTCGAAAGTTTGGCTTCTGCCCATGGCGTCATCACCAAATGCTTGTTTAAGCATTTCGTGGGTCTTCGACGCGGTTTTGCAGAGTTTGAAGCCTGCCAGTTTGAAGTCTGCCATTTCTCTTCTCGCAAAATTTGCATAAAACCACTAACACTAACGCACAAAAACGCTGGTGGAAAAAAACGCGTGCGTGTATCACCGTGTCACTCGGCACACTGCTTCAGGATAAAGCTGTTTAGCGCTATCTAGCGGCCCAAGTCCGTACTACGGCCTGTTAGCGCTCCATGCTGCCAGTCCAGAAACTTTTGAATCGCACCTCATATTGTCGGTAGTGAGTGTCTGTAATTGCGAATCAGGCGAGTTTGTCTAAAACAATTCGTCTAAAATACAATTTGTCTAAATCAATTTGTCAAAAACAATTTGTATAAAATAGTTTGTCTAAAATCAATTTGTCTAATAACAATTTGTCTAAAATACAATTTGTCTAAAAATAATTTGTCTAAAATACAATTTGTCTAAACAAACAATTTAATATAATATGGCATACAAATTGTTGCCTGATGTACAATGCTATTTATTACTTGCCACGCCCCATCTTAAAAGGTTACCTCGTGCGGAATAGTACATCGAAATCAGTTATCCCGGAACCCATAACCCGGTTAGGTTAGGTTAGGTTAGGTTAGGTATATTATGAAATAAAATCAACCCATTTTCAATCTTTTCATCCTCACTCCAAATTTATCAAGCAGACAAATGCATTTCTAGTTATCTTCAGTTATTAGTCAAATTGTATTTTAGACAAATTATTTTTAGACAAACTATTTTAGACAACTATTTCGATGTACTATTTCGCACAAGAGGTAACCTTTTAAGATGGGGCGTGGCAAGTAATAAATAGCATTGTACATCAGGCAACAATTTGTATGCCATATTATATTAAATTGTTGTGTTAGACAAATTGTATTTTAGACAAATTATTTTTAGACAAATTGTATTTTAGACAAATTATTTTTAGACAAATTGTATTTTAGACAAATTGTTATTAGACAAATTGATTTTAGACAAACTATTTTAGACAAATTGTTTTAGACAAATTGATTTAGACAAATTGTATTTTAGACGAATTGTTTTAGACAAATTCTCCTAGACGCCTGTAATTGGGACCGAGGCTGCAGTATTGAAGCCGATATTTGCAAAGTTGTTTAATAAATTGACTGTGTTTCTGGGGTCAGTGCAAGAATTTCCGCCTTGTGTAAGGGAGGACAAGGAATTTGTTTTAACCTTCTTTGTGTTAATTAACTCTTTCAGCGTGTTCCACAGCCTTTTGGAATTGGATTTTTGTTCATCAATTTTTGACCAGTAATAATCAGCTTTTACTTTTCTGTGTATTTGCGTTTAATGCTCACAATTGGTTATTGTATTTAGTTTTAGATATTACTTTCGATTTAAGAGGAAAGTTTGCGTTGAATTTCGATTAGTGTGTTTGACAATGCTTGAAATTTTGTTCCAATGTTATGGTTACTTTCGTAGTCCAGTCAAAAGTTATTTCTCTTATGAACTTTAATTTGTTATTATAGCTGTAAGATCTATAGTCAATTTCTATAGTTTCCTTTGCTGAGAAATGGGTGATTAGCATGGTGTATGTAGGCAGGTGATTCATGATATTTAGTATAATTATACCCGAAATGCAGTCAAGCCGGGATCGCACCCAGATCTGATCTAGCAGAGCCGAAATTCTTCTGTCATTGTGAAGTCTACTTGCTTTGTAGTAGCTAATTTAAAACCACTTGCACTCATAATAATGTGTGAAGAAGCTTGCGTTATATGAATATTCTTTAGTGAGATCAATATTTAAATCTCTTGCAATAATGCAGTTGTTACAGCTGTAATTGGAGGTTAGAATTCTACCAATATTTGCAATAAAATTTGGTACGTTACCAGTTGGTGGTCGGTAAATGCCTAAAACTGAAAACTGGGTGTTATGAATAAACATTTCAATGGCGGGTGTTTCTGAGGTATTGTTTATGCTTGTCAGTTCTTCGATACTTTTACGCTTGTAATTTGAGTCTACAAACATATGATAGTTACACCTCCTCCCCTATATATATATATATATATATATATATATATATATACAGGGTAGCTTGTGTACACTGGCATGTTAAAAAAGATTTTATTATTTTCATTTAACGAAGTTTCAGTTAATATAATGTATGTAAATTCATGTTGTAATAATTTTAGGTTAGCTTTCAATTCGTCAAAGTGGTTTAGGAGACTGCGAATGTTTAAGTTTAGGAAAGACAGTTTATGTTATAATGTTTCAGACCAACATAGACCCTAGGATCCACTCATGGCTGGTCTACCTAACTGTGTTCGTAATTGTGTATTGTGCATGTCCTCCATGGTGGTGGAGAGGACCTACAATTTTACGTGGGTTCCGAACCACAAAGCCTTAATTTTACTATATTAAACTATACCCAGTCTATCAACATATTCGTCTAATCGATTTTTAAACATGTTTATAGACGTGCTACTAATTACTTCTACCGGCAAACTATTCCACCTATTTACTCTTCTATACGGAAAAAAAATTTGGCAACTGCTGTCTCGAACCCTGTACTTGTCAACTTACACCCGTTATTTCTAGTCCTATTATATTGAGATATTCCTAAAAAGCTACCTCTATCTACGTTATCGAACCCATTCATAATTTTGAAAACCTGGATTAGATCACCTCTTAGCCTCCGAGTCTCGAGTGTAGTCAATTTTAACTCCTTAAACCTATCCTCGTACGACTTCGACCTAAGCGACGGAATCATCTTAGTTGCTCGTTTTTGAACTCTTTCGATTTTGTCTATATTTTTTCACATATGCGGATTCCAAAATTGGATCGCGTACTCCAGATGGGGTTTAACTAATGATTTATAAAGAGGAACAATAATATCGTGTGATTTGTACTAAAAATTCCGAGCTATAAAACCTAGCACTTTGTTCGCTTTATTGACTGCTGCTCTACTTTGTTTTGCCACTTTGAAATCACCAGTGACTATAACTCCTAAATCTTTTTCCTGCTCTACGCTTGCTAACTCCTTCACTGACATACTATACGCAAAATTACCGTTACGCGAACATATATATAAAATTTTGCACTTATCGACGTTATATCTCGCTTGCCATGTGACTGACCAATCAACGATTTTATTCAGATCTTCCTGGATTTTACCTCTATCTTCGTCATTAATCGCCCTACCACCCAACTTCGTGTCATCCGCAAACTTTGAAACTGTGCTGACTAGGACGACATCTAAATCGTTAATATATATAAGAAAAACAAAAGGGCCCAATACAGAACCGTGAGGAACGCCGCTCGCTACATTAGCCCAAGACGACTCCGCTCGCTACATTAGCCCAATACGAATTCGCTCCATCAACGACCACCCTCTGTTTCCTACCTCGCAACCACTCTTCTAGCCAATTTATTAATACACCCCTGATTCCACGAGCCTTAGTTTTTTCAATGAGTTTTTTGTGCGGTACGGTGTCAAACGCTTTTTGAAAATCTAAATACACTACATCAACCGCCCGATGACTATCATAAACTTCAACCACGCTTTGAAAAAATTCTAAAAGATTAGTTAAGCAAGATTTGTTTCGCCTAAAACCGTGCTGCGTATTTCTAACCAAGTTATGCAATTCTAAGTGTTCGACTATACGATCCCTAACTATTGATTCCAGTAGTTTACCTACAAGAGACGTTAAACTGATTGGCCTATAATTTCCTGCCGCACCTTTATCGCCTTTCTTAAAGATAGGTGTTACGTTTGCTAACTTGAAATTATCTGGTACGCACCCCTCAGAAATAGACGCCTTAAAAATCTTTGTTAGCCGCACAACAATGCTTTCTTTTAATTATTTTAGTTGTTTGGGATATATGGAATCCGGCCCCTGTGATTTACGCATTTTCATTTTATCAATATACCGCATTACTTCCCTTTCACTAACCACAACATTATCCAAAATATTACCATTATCAAAAGGTATTATGTCTATGACCGTAGGGATATTCGTTACATCTTCTACAGTAAAAACTTACGTAAAAAATTCGTTTAGCAAGGTAGCCATTTCCTTGTTTTCAGAAACTAGCTCTCCGTTAACATTTTTCAACGGCCCCAAGACACTTTTTACTGGATTTCTATTGTTGACGTATTGAAAGAATCGCTTGGGGTTTTCTTTACCGTCACGAGCCATGGATATTTCAAATTCGCGCTTGGACTTTTTTATTACACTTTTCACTTCACACCTTAGAGATATGTAGTTGTTTCGTAACCACAAATTGTCTTTATCGCACTTGTGTAGCCTATAAGCCCTATCTCTACTCTTTATAATGTCTCCTACTCTAGAAGTAACCCACAAGGGCTTGTTCTTTACTTTCGCACGCTAAATTTTGTACGGTACACGTTCCTCACTTATAGTCCTAAATACTGTTTCAAACGATTCCCACATTAGTTTTGTGTTGGGGAACCCCATTACGTTTTCCCAATTGACGTGTGACAATTCATTTCGAAATTTACAAAAGTCTGCGTGCTGGAAGTTAGGAATTTTAGTCGAGTTAGTTGGTTTCGAGTGACTTACTGAGAGGACAAACTCTACCATATTGCGATCGCTATTGCTTACTGGTTCTATTACATGAAGATCCGTGATTAGCCTATCATCTGTAGTTATTACTAAATCTAAAATGCGGTCCAACTTCGTAGGTTCCCCAACCTTTTGAATAAGAAAGCTATCCTCGAGAAAATTAACTAAATGATTACCTTCCGCGTCTCCCTGCATTGTATCGTAATTGACGTTGGCGCAATTAAAGTCACCCATAACTAAGGCCTGCTCACTACCTATTATTCTCTTTAGTTCACGATATAACGCTTCATCCGTATCAGCTGTTTGATTAGGGGGCCTATGTATAACCGCAACAAGAAGTTTGAAATCGTTCAATTTAAGTTCTGCTACAGTCGAATCTATCTGTTCTGGAATTCTGTGCTTTACTTCTATAACGTTCGCAATATTATCTTTGATATACAACTTAACACTGCCTCCTCGCCTACCTATTTTTTTTAGCAAAAAGTCTATAACCTCTAATTTGATACTCCCCTACAAAGTCACTTGTTTCAGTGCTAAGCCACGATTCATTTATCGCAATTAAATCAGTCTTTACAAACAATTAAATAAAAAATTCGTTTATTTTATTTCGTAGGCTACGAGCATTTAAGAATAGAACCTTCAAATTGTTTGTAATTGAGACACCTTCGCGAGCGCAGGGGAAATTTGAGGAAACTACGCCGGGACCGTTCGAGTTACGGCAGCCTGAAAAGAAGAGACAGTATTATGAAATAGTCTTCCTAAACGCGCAGCTCCAACGTCATTAAGATGAAGTCCATCTACGAGGAACAAGTCCCTCCTGCCGTAGAAACTGTTCCAAAAATTCGCAAAATGCACTCCTTCCTGTTCGCAAAGAGACTTCAGGTTATTGTTGATATAGGTCGCCTTGCTGTAGAGATCGTTACGTTGGATAATTTGAGAAAGTATATCTGTTAAAACAATCTTTAGTTTTTTTCTTTTAGTCGCTCTAGTAAGTCCCTGTACCTAGCCAGCAGTTCTTCCGATCTAGAATTTAAAACGTTATTAGTACCAAGGCAGCAGTAACGACGCCTACGACGAGGGTCTTTCCCACAAAATTCCTCGAGCTGTCCTCGAACAGTGGAATCACCAACGAGTCGTATTTCTGGTTCATCAGCATCTTCGAAACCTAAAACAGAAAACTTATTGTTTGTTATTACTGGTAGACAAGTCTTAGGTTTTCTCAATGGGGCTCCATTACGCACTTGAACGAATGGTTGGAAACTAGGGGAAGAGAGAGAGGGCTATTAGTACTATTTATATTATTAGTAGAAACTGAGGCAGGAGGGGTCGTAACTGGAGTCTCAAGGGATTTTAATTTTGCCGTCAGAAGCATCACCCTTTCTTCAAGCCTCACTCTGGCCTCCCTCTCACGTTCTAACTCGTTTCTTAGCACTTCCATGCATGAGCACCACCTGCAAATTAACTGTTCATTATTATTAGTCATTGTAAACGCGTAAACGGCAAATTTCCCTTCACAGCGACTGCAACTACTTGACGGGGGTGCCATGCTCTTAATTAATTTAAAAAAAAAAAAAAAAAAACGAGCGTTGGAAATTAATAAATTACAACGTAGGTATACCGCGTGCTTATTGTGCCGTCACCTGCGCAAGCGCGCAAAAATGTTCTTCAAACGCAGAAACAGGTTCTTGTAACACAAATTCATACTAAATGAATATATACTTAATTAAGCTATCGACGAAGATCTGTAAAAGAAAATGTATTAATAAAACTTATCTGTCCGCTATTCGAACGACTTTTTTCTTTCCTTTTTTCCTTTTTCCCACGGTGGGTGACCACAGCCTACTTTATCCCCGTAGCAAGGCAAAATGAACCTTATGAAACCTCGTTTTCTAATAGATTTGAAAACCAAACAAGGAAAATTCAACCTTATGAAACTTCTTTTTCTAATAGATTCGAAAAACAAACAAGGCAAGCCACGTGCACTGGCCTTGGTTTGATCAACTAATATAGTAATGAACAAAGTCAATAAATGAAATATATTCTTTAATGAGTGATTAGTAACACGAAGTAGTTTA
The DNA here is from genome assembly GCA_023014485.1 of Bathynomus jamesi. Classification (NCBI taxonomy): domain Eukaryota; kingdom Metazoa; phylum Arthropoda; class Malacostraca; order Isopoda; family Cirolanidae; genus Bathynomus; species Bathynomus jamesi. The sequence goes on from JAJOZX010000146.1 coordinate 1,748,038, forward strand.
GTTAAGAATGCACCAAACACTATTTTTTTAAAGACACTTCAACGAAAACCACTTATTCAATTGGTAACGCTGGACACTCTATAAAACACGTCTGTTCACAAGTAAAGACTGATCACTTCTGAGGAAAGACTGATCATTTCTTTTCACTTGCCATTGTTCTATTTCTTGTTTAGGAAGTTGTCTACTGAGATATAGTCGGAGTTGATTCCGCTTTCAGATTCAATAATGTCATTTATAGTAATGAGATAATGAGAGTATTTAAAGTATTGATCATGGGTATTAGGGTAATTCGGTAATGGAAATAATAACAGCTAAGAAGAAATATATACAGCACATATATATATACGCGCACGCACACACACACACACACACACACACACAAACACACACACACACACACATACACACATATATATATATATATATATATATATATATATATATATATATATGTATATATACATATACATGCATAAAAAGACGTAGACAGGGGTCTACGGGGGTTCGTCCCTCTTTCGAAATATAATTTTAGGTTTGATATTTCTATGTATTTTTTAAAGTTATAAGTAAATTATAAATAAGTACGCCATGCCAAGTACCTTCATCACATGTTTAATTATTGTAATACATTTATGAATATGTTTTTACTCATTTACACACTTTTAATATATGTATATATATATATATATATATACACACAGTGCACGACCTAATGGAGTGCAAAATTCTTGAAACGAATTTCTTTCAATGCAAATTGGAGAGCAAAAATTCTTCTGTGAATAGCCAAAAGTTAAGGATCTGTATAATATGTCATGTCAAGTACGTGAAAGAAGAGTAAACTTTTACAAGATAAAAAATAACATGAACGTTATTTTCATTTCATGACATAAATAATTGTGAATTGTGCAGATAAAATATATTTTAGTTCAAGTAATAATCATACAGTAGAACTCATTTTCAGTAGTCTGAAAAATGCGTTCTGAAATAAGGCATATCTTTTTGTATGAATAATAAGAAACCTTGTAAAGAAATTTACAATAATAACGTACAATTATGCAACAAGGGGGTGGGGTTAACCCCAAGTTGCATGTAGGGGGGTAATGGGGGAGGGGACTATGCAACAAGGGGGTGTGGGAACCCCCAAGTTGCATGGAGGAGCTTTGGGGAGAGAGGGAGAATGACTTCCCCTCAAAGGGGATGACCCTGACCTAAATCCTAACTTTGGAGGAGAAGGTGCGATGGCCTCACCCCAACAAAGGGGCAGCCTTAATCTAAGAAGGTAAACCTTAACCGAAGAGAGGAGAAACAGAGCATCTTTTTACCTGGACCGCCAGACGCATAATGGCCCAGCATCAGCTGGCAGGCAAGCTTTTGGTTTAAAGGGGATTGCCAGATAGCACTAATTGTTTTAATTTTTTATATATGGAGGGGTTGCCAGATAGTACTATTTATTTTATTTATTTATATATGGAGGAGTTACCAGATAGCACTATTTATTTTAATTATTTATTTATTAATGGTAAGAGAGAGATGTTCTCAATGCTTAGAGGGGTTTGTAAGATAGTACTATTAAATTATTTGGAGAGATGTTACACACACACACACACACACACACACACACACTTTCACACACACTGTATAACTTCCAAGAATGGTCAAGAAGTTTATAAAGAAGCGTACCCAGCCGTATATATATATATATATATATATTATATATATATATATATATGTATGTATATATATGTATATATATATATATATATATAAATTGTTAAAGACGGTATTAAGAGAGTAATTCATTTGACCCATATTAGAAATGGGCCAGTTGGTAGTGCCTCCGGTTACCAACGGCAGGAACGAGAGATGTTACACCACACACACACACACACACACACACACCACACACACACACACTGTGCAACTTCCAGGAATGGTTAAAACTCTTATAAAGAAACGTTCTCAGCCGTGTATATATATATATATATATATAATATATGCTGCAAACCCACAAGAAAAAAGAAAAACGATTCCAAGGTCTTTCGTGTATTCAAAGCTACACCTCGTCAGGGAATGACGTCATTCCCTGACGAGGTATAGCTTTGAATACACGAAAGACCTTGGAATCGTTTTTCTTTTTCCTTGTGGGTTTGCAGCATTTATTCATTTCACGTGTTTTATTGTGAAATTCATCCTATATATATATATATATATATATATATATATATATATATATTTAATGGCAGTATTAAGAGAGTAATTCAAATGCCCCATATTAGAAATGTTCAGTTATCCTTTATATATTCTTTCAAACAATTAAAACCAAACCAAAATGGAGAAATGTCATTTTACCTTGTTTCCCTACTTCGAATAAATTTAATTTATTTCTCCATAAACACTTCATTTAAAATGCGAGAAAAACATTTGTTTAATAAATCAAAAAGCAATTCACTTCCAAAGCAATTTCATTTAAAATTCCATAATCACTTCATTTAATAATTTCAAAAATTATATATATATATATATATATATATATATATATATATAACTATATACACATTTATATTAAATAATAAAATTTTAACAAATATATAGAAAATAAATATATATTAAAAAATAAATACTTTCATTTTACCTAATTTGGAATGCGGTCATTCCTTTCATTTCCTTAATGTACGTCACATGTACTTTTCCAGCTACCGTAGCGAATGGTGACCGCAGACACTACCAGGGAAGGTAAAAATGCCAGCTTAAATTTCGTTACAAAAACTTTCTTATACAAAAATTACTGTTTTATATATATATATATATATGATGAATAAAACCACGAAGGAAAGGAAACACAAAATGGTGCTCAAGCGCTTTCGTCTAATGACATCCTCAGGAACACTGAAGTACATAAAAGGGTAACAGCCTATATATAGGTTACAGAAAGAAAAAAAAGAAAAATAAATAACATACATACATACATACACACACACACACACATATATATATATACATACATATCTATATATACACATACATATATATATATATATATATATATATATATATATATATATATATATACATTCAACTGCAAAGAACACGCAGTATAAATAACGTAAAGAACGACGCTTGTATAGGAGATATTCCGCGCAAGACGAGAGAGAGAAAACGGAACAAATGAAAAAATGAAGTAACCACCTGGGAATCGAACCCGGGATCTTCTGATTGCCGGTCAGACGCGATACCATTACACCATGGACTTCACTCTTCCAAATGCCGTAATTCTTCTACATACTCGCAGAAACCAATGCCCCAAGGGGCACCTCCCGCATGCCGTAACATTATATACATTCAACTGCAAAGAACACGCAGTATAAATAACGTAAAGAACGACGCTTGTATAGGAGATATTCCGCGCAAGACGAGAGAGAGAAAACGGAACAAATGAAAAAATGAAGTAACCACCTGGGAATCGAACCCGGGATCTTCCGATTGCCGGTCAGACGCGATACCATTACACCATGGACTTCACTCTTCCAAATGCCGTAATTCTTCTACATACTCGCAGAAACCAATGCCCCAAGGGGGCACCTCCCGCATGCCGTAACATTATATACATTCAACTGCAAAGAACACGCAGTATAAATAACGTAAAGAACGAACGCTTGTATAGGAGATATTCCGCGCAAGACGAGAGAGAGAAAACGGAACAAATGAAAAAATGAAGTAACCACCTGGGAATCGAACCCGGGATCTTCCGATTGCCGGTCAGACGCGATACCATTACACCATGGACTTCACTCTTCCAAATGCCGTAATTCTTCTACATACTCGCAGAAACCAATGCCCCAAGGGGGCACCTCCCGGCATGCGGGAGGTGCCCCCTTGGGGCATTGGTTTCTGCGAGTATGTAGAAGAATTACGGCATTTGGAAGAGTGAAGTCCATGGTGTAATGGTATCGCGTCTGACCGGCAATCGGAAGATCCCGGGTTCGATTCCCAGGTGGTTACTTCATTTTTTCATTTGTTCCGTTTTCTCTCTCTCGTCTTGCGCGGAATATCTCCTATACAAGCGTCGTTCTTTACGATATATATATGCAATAAACAGAGAAGTAAAAATAAAAATTAAAAATTAAAAATTAAAAATTAAAGGATTATCCGTGAGGCGTACAGATTTGTAAGGAATAATATCGATTTTTAGCACAAGATCAAATGGATTATAAAAATACAAATTTATATTGGAATACTGCCCGGGTTTTAACACTCTGCCTATGGTCAGGTTTCGATATATATAAAAATAAAATGCAAATTAATAGTTAATAAAGTAGCAGACAAGTTTACCAAAGATTTAGTGTTCTACCTTTCTTATCTAAATCTGTTTGGAAGGAATTCAAAATAACAGGATCGAGTTGAAAAAGACCTTTGCTTATGTTGAAGTTATTTGAAAGTTGGATAATGGCAGACTCAAGAATATTTCTATTAACAATGTTGCTAGAATGGAATAAAACTGAAGCATTATTCCAATCAATACAGTGGGCTAACTCTGACAAATGCGCCTCGGTGGTGTAGTGGTTAGCGTCGCTGACTACGAATCCATCGGCCCCAGGTTCGAGACCCGACGGCAGCCGGCGCGCAGCAAAACCCAGCTGTTCATCCTTCCACACAATAAAGAAAGTGGTTGGTAGATAAATGGGTACCCTAGGGGGCCTAGTGGTTACGACGCTGGGCTGCTGATGGGGCGTGGTTCGGATTCCACGTTAAACTGTAGGTCTAATGTGGAGTGAAAAGCTTGACCTTCGTCAGAATGAACAATTCGGGCGGAAGCTAACCAAAGGTGTGTATATATATATATATATATATATATATGTGTGTGTGTGTGTGTGTGTGTGTGTGTGTTCTAACAAGATGTAATTCTGTAACTAATTATTTTTTCCCATTATGTTTACGAATTATTTTAATTTATTGTTTAATTACCTTTAGCGTATATTATCTTGACGAATATTGTACCTTTTTATGGGATTATACAAATTTATATTGGAATACTGCCCGGGTTTTAACACTCTGCCTATGGTCAGGTTTCGATATATATAAAAATAAAATGCAAATTAAAAGTTAATAAAGTAGCAGACAAGTTTACCAAAGATTTAGTGTTCTACCTTTCTTATCTAAATCTGTTTGGAAGGAATTCAAAATAACAGGATCGAGTTGAAAAAGACCTTTGCTTATGTTGAAGTTATTTGAAAGTTGGATAATGGCAGACTCAAGAATATTTCTATTAACAATGTTGCTAGAATGGAATAAAACTGAAGCATTATTCCAATCAATACAGTGGGCTAACTCTGACAAATGCGCCTCGGTGGTGTAGTGGTTAGCGTCGCTGACTACGAATCCATCGGCCCCGGGTTCGAGACCCGACGGCAGCCGGCGCGCAGCAAAACCCAGCTGTTCATCCTTCCACACAATAAAGAAAGTGGTTGGTAGATAAATGGGTACCCTAGGGGGCCTAGTGGTTACGACGCTAGGCTGCTGATGGGGCGTGGTTCGGATTCCACGTTAAACTGTAGGTCTAATGTGGAGTGAAAAGCTTGACCTTCGTCAGAATGAACAATTCGGGCGGAAGCTAACCAAAGGTATATATATATATATATGTGTGTGTGTGTGTGTGTTCTAACAAGATGTAATTCTGTAACTAATTATTTTTTCCCATTATGTTTACGAATTATTTTAATTTATTGTTTAATTACCTTTAGCGTTTATTATCTTGACGAATATTGTACCTTTTTATGGGATTTATTCCCTGCCGATAAAGTTTAGCATTATCTACTGGTAGTATTTATTATTATATATTATTAATTTCAAAACCTTAATTTTACACTTGAAACATGAAGGAGAATCATCTCATCGGAAGGAACCATTTCTCGTTCAAATTTTTGTATTAAATTAAAGTTTCTTTGCGTAATATGACCTTATAGCTTTTACGAAGGAGGTTAAACAAATCCAGTCATTATTATTCACCCTTCTCTTCCTATACCGTTTTCTTTGATTTCGCCTAATCCTTTACAGAAATTAATTTTATGTGTAAATGTTATTCACTTTGGTGTATCATGCAGTTTCCATGAAATCTTTAAAAAATATTATACAATTATCGTATATTGTGTGTAATATGTATAATATTGTATATAAGTACATAGTGTCAGAGTATATTACAACTATACAGTATCGGAAAAAAGTTCGCCTGGGCCAGAAACTAAATTTCTAAAAAGCGTAAAAATTTACTAGTTGTTAATATTGTGACGGGGTTCAGAATAAAATTTTACTCATTACTAATTAGTAATTTTTGTGCTTTTCATAAAATAAGTCAGACGGTTTTATTCAATCTTAGAATAGATGATTATATAGAAGGAGGGTTAATTAACATTATGATGAGATTAGTAGTAACCCGTTTCACATCATGCACTTATGAAACTAAGGAATAGCAAGAATATTCCGTTAATACTGACGGGTAACGAAAGAAACTTCATATCTCATCATATATATGTATGTTGGTGTAATTAATCTATTGTATACATTTCTTTCAAATACTTTGAGAATTTCCTCCTTGATAATTAGAAGGAGTGTATATATATATATAGGCTATTGATTGATGGCGTGGAAAACGCAGTTTAATAATAAACAGGAACACCAGAGAAAAAATAAACATCCTTCAAGGTTTAATAGTACCAACGTTTCGGAATGCACTAATTCCATCTTCAGGGCTAAAATAATAAAATGTCAAATCACATACAAAATACAAATTGCTTAATAACAATTTAAATTAAAGTCAAAATTATAAAAAGTAGCTAAGAAAATTTAAAACATTAAAACTAAAAAGTAAATAAATGTGAAGTTAAAAAGTTACAATTATAAAAAGTAGCTAGGAAAAATATAAAAGCGTTAAAACTGGAAGGTAAATAAATACAATAAACTAGTACCTTAACCAAAACATAGCAGATCTACCGATAATTCATCAGAATTTAGGTCTGGTTTTAATTTATAAATAAACAAAGATTCCATAATTTTGAGCTTAAGGTCAGAACTTCCGGCAGCAAGAACGGCGTAATTAGACTGTGAAATTGGGTGGTTATTGTTGTGCAAGTGGTTACGTATGAGAGAATTAGGTGGTTTGCCAAGATGTAAATTATATATATATATATATATATATATATATATTATATATATATACACATTAATGGAATAGATGTTTGCCCACAAAGAAAAAGAAAAAAGATTAATTTTCCTCTGTGTGGCCCTGTATATAGTATAGCTTTTTCCAATTAATGTCATATAAATTCAAATATTCACTTTGTATTCTTCTCAACGATGTCATTTTTGATAGATTAGTTTAAATCATGGATGACATACTGACGGGGAAAATTTTTCTGAGCTACGAGGCATATGAAAGATAAATAACCTTATAATTCCTGATAATGTCTAATTCGAATTCTTCGCTCACAAACCAATCCTCCAGAAGGAATCCGTGCACATGTTACCCAATGCACCTGTCTTCTCTCTCTCTCTTTCTCTCTGAATGAATGAAATAGGGCATTTGTGCGAGATATGAAAACTCAGGACAAATAAAGATGAATATGTAATTGGCGTTAATAGTCTTCTACAGAATTTATATTTTCCACTTTTTTACACCAGTAGATGAAATCATCATTCAGTTTTAGCAACTATATATATAGGCAGTGAAGCCTTGGGTTCGCTCTCGGATGCTGGTTAGGGCCGGCCAATTGCCCTGCTCATATTCGGAGTAAGGTAGCCCTTCCTGCTAACTCAATCCTACAAGGTAGGGCTATATGCAGTAACCCTTTCAACATGCCCGTTAAACATTGTAAATATAAAATAGATAAGGCGGCCCTTCCGCCTCACTCAGCCCACAGGGTGTGGTTATAAGTAGCTTCCCTTTCAATACGCCAGTTAAACATTGTAAATATAAAATAGATAATCCGATATAAAATATAGATTTTTATCATGATAGTAAAGTTTAAAGATATTTATATAGGGACCTGCATATCTTAGCTGTCAATTATGTCATTCAATTTAATTATAGGCCTATATATAAAATTAATTTTTTATACTTTTACAAATTTCGGGGTTCTAGGATATTTTTACTGCGCAATGTACAGCATGTAGTCTATGTATTTCGCATGTTTTGTGACAACGTTCTAACAGCTTCCCATTGGATCAGCGAGGTTAAGCGACGTTAGTTCTGGGTAGTAGTTCGATGGTTGACCGTCCTCATCATTCAGATGATGTAGTGACCCGTGGTTGAGATTTCCACGTAAAGTTTCTTTGCATCATATAACCTTATAGTTGTTACGAGAGAGACTAAATAACCCTCGAACAATATATCTTTCTTTATAAAATCTTATATAATAAATGCATTCAGAGCTTATGAAAACATTGAAATAGACTGCGGAGTGAACAAGCCAAATTTGATAAAGACACACCTTCATTATTCGTGAAGGCGTCAAATCAGAACTTCAATGCCCAAAGCGTGGATCCGTTATTTCGATGTTACGATATCTGATTGGCACACACATATGCCGTAGACCCACCCAGTTACATTAACATCCAAAAATATAAAAAAATCAAAGATTAATACTTTAGTTTAGACAAACATTTAATAGGATTAATACATTAATTTAGACAACCAATTAAGCTAGACAAAGAATGATATTGTAAAATTTTTAGCAAAATTTTATTTATTTTTTTTTTCTGTGGGGAAAATTACATTCATAATGACTAGGAAAAAGGGAAAAATATAAATCGTACAATCTATAAGCTAATTTTTATTGACTAGTGTAGGTAAAAATAGAATTACGTAATGGATGATGTATAGACCTGTGGTCTAGTGTGTATTTTTGTGTACTAGGTATAAAGTGTGTAGCTGATAATTTCGAGACAGATTAGCAGAGATGATTGTTAAATTAACTAAATAAATGCATGAGCGAGAATTTATATGTAGTAAGCAAAAATGATTAAGACCAAATAGCATAGTTGGCACTTACGTAATGAAATAGTTTTATTGTGATATTCAATGATTTTAGCATAAGGTTTGTATATATATATATATATATATATATATATATATATATATATAGTGTGCATGCATTTTTATTGACTGTTGTAGGTACAAATCGAATTACGTAGTGGATGATGTATAGATCTGTGGTCAAATGTGTAGGGATTTGGAAGGTTTTTGAATTAACAAAGTTTAAAAATAATGTATAATGATTTAAGATGGGTTCAGGGTCACAAAATCATTCAAGTTTAAGTCAGTTATTGTTATTATTATTATCATTATTATTACAAAATCCCCTAAGCTCAAGGTCAATTATTATAAAATTCTAAATTACAGGTAACTTTTACATTTAAAATTTATTTTTATATAATATAAAAAAAATATTAAAAAGGTTTAATAATTTTTTTTGCATATTAAGTAGAAAAATTATACTCTTTCGTTAAATGTTGATAGAATTTTGAATTATTTGATATTTTAGTCTGAAAACTTGTTTGCATATAGACAAATACATCTGTTTTATTGTGTAGGAGTTTTATTAAAATTAAATGACTGAAATTTAGGGTATGTGCGGTCATACGAGTAAATTTCCCGATCGTACAGAGCAGGATAAATTAGGTACATGATCGATTAATTGTTACTCTATTTCTGTCATCATATAATCAAAATAATTATAAAACTCGTTAAAAACTTTTGTAAAAACGGTTTTGGTCGACACTGGGTTCAACTGGGGTTGGGGTGTTAAAATAAAAATAAAATAAAAAACAAAGTTTGGAGTACTACATTCGGGGGAATTGAGTGACTAAGCGGGGGATATAAGTCTGAAATAGACAATAAGTTTTTCGTAAGCACTTTTTTTTTTTTTAAGATTGCTTGTCACACTACTTAGAACAAAAATTTAAAAAGTTGAAACAAAACGGAGGGACGGCATGTTCCTCATATACATTACAATAATTACCAAAATCGTTACAAACAATTGTAAAAACGGTTTTGTGACAATTAATGAATTACATAACTATATATCTATATATGTAACAATGGCATGAAAAGAAAAGACAGATAGGTCAATTTTCTTCTCACAAACACAAAAAAAGGTTGAATTAAATTCTTAAATTACATTTTCTTAAATTACAAAGGAAAAGTTGAATTCAATTGACTGCATTGAAAACTAACTTGGGACTTGAAATAAAAATGACTTGGGATAAACTCTGACTTGGAATAAACTCTGACTTGGAATAAACTCTGACTTGGAATAAAACTGAAATCTCTGGGGCGGTTGTCCCTCTTGGATGCAACCTATTGAAACTGAAAACTGATTTGCAACTTATTTGCAAATAAAACTGACTCGAAACTACTTCGAGTATCTTTATAAATCTCTGGGGTTTGGTTGTCCCTCTTGGATGCAACCTATTGACTTGACCTCTTATCAAGTATTTCTATAAATCTCTGGGGCGGTTGCCCGTCTTGGCGCAACCTTCTGACTTGACCTCTTATCAAGTATTCTGAACTGAAAATGAAACTAAACTGTCTAACTTGAGCGCTTGTCAAGTATCTTGAAACTTAAACTGTCTAACTTGAACGCTTGTCAAGTATCTCTCTAAATCTATAAACTCTCTCTAAACTCTGTAAACTCTCTCTCTCTTAATTTGCAAGTCAATTCAATTCAGTAATTGAAGAAAAATTTGCAAACAAAAAATAAAAAAATGTAAACAATATTTCACTCTGGTATTATTATGTTTGGTACATAAAATAAAATTATTCTATACTGAATATAACAGTGAAAATAACTGAAAATAACTGTTTTGAAATTAACTGTTACAATTAACTCTCTGTTACAATTAACTCTCTGTTACAATTAACTCTGTTACAATTAACTCTGTGTTACAATTAACTCTGTGTTACAATTAACTGTTTCACTAAAAAAAAGTGTATCACTGGTGTATGGAATGTTCACTGTGTTTCTTGTAAATTCTGACTTGATACTCATTATTAACTGTTAATAATAGTGACTTTTCAAGTGTTTATAAATTTCTTAAAAAAAACAACTCTTACTTAACAAGATTCCTACGGCGAAATCCTTAGAGACGTGTCCTGAAGACGTCTTGCTGGCTACTTGTTCCTGGATGAAAACTAGGCGTGAAGAACTTGGAGTCGTGACGCACCGGTTCAAGGGTGGATGTTACGAACTAGAAGTCGTGACACGCCGGTCGACTGGTTTTATCCTGATGCAGGGTAATTTCTATTCTTGGCCAAAGAGTGGCCTCTTCTTAAAATAATCTCCTTAAAATCTTCTTTTTATCCTGATGCAGGGTAATTTCTATTCTTGGCCAAAGAGTGGCCTCTTCTTAAAATAATCTTCTTAAAATCTTCTTTTTATCCTGATGCAGGGTAATTTCTATTCTTGGCCAAAGAGTGGCCTCTGGTTAAAATCTTCTGGTTAAAATCTTCTTGTTAAACATCTTCTTGTTAAACATCTTCTTGTTAAACATCTTCTGGTTAAAATCTTCTGGTTAAAATCTTCTGGTTAAAATCTTCTGGTTAAAATCTTCTTCTTAAAATAATCTTCTCATCCTGGCAATAGGGCGCCAACTTTTGTTTATCCTGGCTATAGAGTCGCAAGCTGGAAGAATCCTCTTCTTCTTCTTCTTCTTATCCTGGCTGGGTCTGGGGTGTCTCGTATAGACGAGGCGTTCTTGTTAAGGGGCAAGGGGCCTCTGCCCCCTCCCCGCAGCGAGGCTGCCTGCTAACAAAGGAGTCTCGAATGAGGTTCTCTGATGAAGAAGTGCCTTGACTGAAGTTCAAATATGAAGTCTAATGGAGAAGTGCCTTAAATGAAGTCCAATCAGAAGTGCTAATCAGAAGTGCAATAAATGAAGTGGCAATCTGAAGTACAATGATGAAGTGCAACGATGAAGTGCTAATCAGAAGTGAAGTAATTTTATAAGTACAGTATAATATAGTCTAAATGTTTGGGGGAGACAATCGAAGGTTAAGTTTCCCCCCTTTTTAAATACATGATCAGATGTTTTTTTGAAAGATTTCAACTAAAAAGAATAAAAAAAATAAAAATAAAAAAGAACAACAGTATCGCTGATTCTACATTCCTGAAAGCGATATAATTTCGTATTAGCACATAAGCACAATTTTGAGTACATGACTGAGTACGTATTAATTTTGGTTCATTACAATTACGATTACAATTACCAATTAATTCACATTCACTTGTTGTTTAATTACAGTTCTATTAAAGTACATAATTACATTATAAATTAAATCATTACATTTAATTAGTTTCACTGAAGTACATTACAAGTTATTGTTCATTACAGTTTCATTAAAGTACATTACAAGTTATTGTTAATTTACAGTTAATTACAATTAAACAGTTCCTATAACTTTGTCTTGTTTTGACAGTGTTTCATATTAATAGACAATTAAGATGTTAGAAATATAATACAAGTACATGGGCACATAACACATAATATAACATAACACATGATAATGTTATAAATTCGAATCAGAGGGAAAGGAGACTTTTTTTATCTTAGAAGCGTTCAATTCTGTCGGTCAGCGGAATGTGATCTTACTAAGCATTGTTTTGAGTTCACCTCGGGAGGTCATATAATTAAAAATAAAAATGAAAAAAATAATACGAGAACGTTTTTTCGCGTTCTCGAACGAACCTAAAGTTTCGCGCCGACACGAGTAAAAATGAATATTTAATAAAATTTATATTGGATAATGGTCAAGATAAGATATGAATGTAAGAATGAGTGTGGTTGAATAATAATTATATTTATACTACATAACATATAAATAATGACTTCTATAGAGTGTTTAGTCCTTAGGGAAATAAATGACGGGAAAATGTGACGTCATAGTTATTGAATTTGTACGCATAGTACAAATCATTATTAGGAAGATTTACAAGAACGAATTAGAGACACAGAGTGGGAAACGTAAAGAGAATAAAGTTATTTTGTGACGTCATAGTGTATAAGTCATTATTAGAAAGATGAATTAGAAAAATACAGGAATGAATAAAGACGTACAAATCGAAATTCTATCCAAAACTTGCTTATGTGATTTTTGGTTTCTTATGTGAAAATGGACAATGAATTCATATAATGATGGTGTAGGAATTGTTCATTGTTCACTTTTTACATATATATATATATATATATATATATATATATATATATATATAATATATATATATATACAGGGCGTCCCAAAAAAATGTATACACACTTTAAATACTTATAAAGGCAGTGTTTATTAAAATACATTTCATTTTCAAAATGTAATAGAATCTACAGACATTATTTAATTGTTTTGTCAACGCCTGTTTTCAAACTGACGTCCGTTCTGTTCCAGGCACTGCTGATAACGCGAAGCAATGGAATCGCAAACATCACGAAACATTTCGTTTGGTATTTGTGTGCATTCTCGTTCATGGCTGCTCTCAATTCAGCGACTGTTGCAGGTTTTATAGCGTAGACTTTGTCTTTTAAGTATCCCCATAAAAAAAGTCGTGGTGTGAGGTCTGGTGAACGCGGAGGGTATTCTACGAAACCCCCTCGTCCAATCCACATCCACATCGTGCCAAGTACCACTCGCAATACTCCACTCTTCGGTCCGGATCATCTTCATTAATAGCATGGACTAATCTTGGAATGTAACTTTTCCATTGACAGCGCTTCAAAATGCGTTGGACAGACGATTCTGAAATTCCTACCTCACGACTCGCTTGCCGCACAGATTTTCTTGGACTTTGGTGATACGTTTCCAGTACTCTTTCTTGCTTTGTGGGGCTTGTCGATGTCCGTGGTCTTCCGGAACGCTTCTTGTGGACATTCTGAACAGTTCCATCGGCTTCAAACTTATCTCTAATTCGAGTGATGGTAAGTCGCGTTGGTGGATCTGTTTGAAACTCCCTCCTAAACTGTATTTGCACTTCAACTGCGTTTTCACACTTCCAGTAGCATTTTAGAATGAATTTCCTTTGTTCAAAGCTTAGTCTGACTGCCATTATTAATTCTAATGGGTTTAACTTGGAAAGAAAGAAACATCAATTGAGCTATCAGCTGTTAAAGTGTGTATACATTTTTTGGGACGCCCTGTATATATATATATATATATATATATATATATATATATATATTTTTTTTTTTAAATTGGCAATATAGCAACTAGTCTTTACATATAGTTTTACATATATAGAATTTTTACATATAGAATCTATATATAGGCTATGTAATGATGGCTTACATGAGCGGTAATTAGAAGATCAGTGTAGGCCTACACACATAGAGACTAGTGTCTGATTTATGTAGCTCCATAATCACATTTGCAGGTTGAATCAAATGATTTTTCATGGTTTAGTAAAACGTTTGACCATTGAATTTATAATTGGGTTCAGGTAGAGCTGCGGAGTTATGAATGTTATTTTTATGTTCATTCTATTCAGCCAAATATAAGAAACCTATGTGTATGATAGAGAGAGGAGTTACAAGGAGTTACAAGGAGAAGAGGAGACCTCAAATACCTTCTGGCCCCCTCTGGGAACAGCCTACCAAAACTGAGATCAGACAGTTAGCTATTTACACTGTAAAAGATTCCTGATACCGATATAGCTATACTAATTTCAAACATTAAACTGATGGTGTTAATTACCCACTTGAAACATTAAAACCCAGCTCTTTGGTACAAAAACTTCTTAATTTTAATGTTTGAAACTGAAGGCTTTAATTACTTACTTGACACAATATGTAGACATTCAAGCTCAGGTAACGCTTTCTACCCCCCTTAAAATATTTTGGTTGCATTAAGGAATACATTAGCTATGAGATGCATGAGAGGTTGAAATAATTAACGTCGCCAGGCTTCATTCCCAGAAAATAGCTAATAACATTGATTTTTAAGAGGGCTTACTCAGTTTCCCGTTGTCTGCGATAAACTTCTGTATTAAACACTTTCCACAACTTTCTCTTCATGCTGTGTGACTTCTTTATAGAATAACCTTTCAGCTCGTTGTTAGAAATAGGATGACTTGTGTACATTTTGAATACACTCAAGAACTTGAAAGTTTATGGTCAAATAATTCAGGTCTTGTTGAGGTTGAAGCTATTAAGTTATCAGCATAAACGTGCTGTTTTAAGAAATCTAACGTTGAAGAGACAATAAATTGATTTAAATGGTTTCTAATAGTTAAAGCCAGTAAGCTTGGTGAATGATTATCCCCAAAAAGGACTACATTGAATCTATATGTGACACATCCTCTATTCAAATCATATGGGGCTTTGAACCATAAAAACCCGAGTTGATCTTTATTTTTCTCATTTTTCAAATGAATCCTCAAAAAGCCTTTTGATATGTCACTTTGTATGATATATTTATTTAACCTAAACCTCAGCAAGATCTTTACAATATCAGAAATCGGATTAGGACCTGAGAGACAATAATTTAAACAGCGTTTGTTTGAATCTTTGAGGCTGCAATTGTAAACTACCCTCAATTTTGTTGTTGGGGCATCCTGCTTATACACCCCACTGCGTGTTAAATCATGACAACCTTCCTTTTTAAAAGGATCAGTTGCAACCACTTCTATAAAGCCTTTTTGTATCTGATCTTTAAAAACACCATCATACATTTTAATTGTCATCTGCTTTAAGTTTTTGCATGACTTTATATAGATAACGTTAGTAGTAGCATGACCGCAAAATGGGAGAGTGCAAGAATGTTACAATGTTGCAATGCAATGTTGATCAATGTTGCAAGGGGTTATGAAACATAGGGGTTGGGGGAATATTACAAGGGGTTATACAATGAAGGGGGAGGGGTTAGGCAATGAAGGGGGAGGGGATTATGCAATAAAGGGGGAAGGGGGTTATGCAATGAAAGGGGGAGGGGTTAGGCAATGAAAGAAAAGGGTTCTGCAGCAATTTAATGCTGCAAAGGAGGAGGGAGGGATCTTCGGGGGAGAAGGGAGGATGATCTCCCCCCAAAAGGGTAGCCTTAACCTAAGAGAGGGAGAGAAAGGAGAAGGAGGAGGGGTGTTCGCCTGGCTCCAGCCAGACGCATAATAAGAGTTCATCTGAGCGCCCGCTATCTTATAAGGTGTAAATCCGCCAGTTGGCTTAGAAGGCGTAAATGGCTTGTTCAGGTGTATTATTAGGGTTGAGTTACCAGATAGGGCCATTTATTTAATTAATGCTTATATTCTTGAGGGTTGGCTTAGAAATCCGTCAGTCAGTTTAGAAGGCGTAACCAGCCATTTGGTATAATTAAATAATATCGTTTACAACCAAAATAATTAAATAAAACACCATTACATCATTCTGTTTATTTAGGTAAATTATTGGAATCAATTTCATGAAATATACAGAAAATAAATATACAATCCTATAAAAACGAGGAATACATGCAATAAAAATAATAATAGTACAACAAATATGAACGAGGAATATATATATAATCAAAAAATAAAATAAAAAATATAATAAAAAACGATGGAGTATAACCATCACTATAACAGTAGAGGAGAAATATATATATATATATATATATATATACACAATTATATTAAATAATTAAATATATTGAAAGTAAATACCTCCACTTTATCTTCTACTGCACTTAACTAAAATAAAAAATAAAATAAAACAATGTAAAAAATACAAAACGATGGAGTATAACCATGAATATAATAGTACAGGAGAAATATATATATATATAAAATTATATTAAATAATTAAATATATTGAAAAAATATACATCAAAATACATTCACTTTGTTCTACTGCGCAAAACACTAAACTCACACGTAATCGAGTCTACAGTCACATCTACAGTCACCTATACTCTATGTAAATGACCTTCATATAGTTCAATACTATTTTTGTGCCCATTTTGTATTCGGTTGGCAAGTTGTCTTTAAATACGGCTAGAATACAATCAAACTCACGCACAAAGAGGTCATCGTTAGCCACAACTTCATTATTAAATGCAAGTTTATAAACACTCCTTTCCAATCGAAGGTTTATTCTTACCGACCCGAGCTTTTCAATCGAGAACTCTTCTTCCCACTGCATAGCGGCAGCTGAAATAATCTTCTAAGTCGTTACAACAGCTGCTCATTATATAAAGAAATAGTTCTTCATGGTAAACGGTGTAGGTGAGCTCATCCCTGTACCGCTCAAGTGCTTTGTACCAAAGTTCATGATATTTCAAAGAGTCTAAACCTTTTAAATAAGCATCCAGCTCTCGACCATTCTCGCCTTGTTCAATCCTACACTCGGTAAACCGATCGAGCAGAGCGGTGTATGCGTATTGAAGAACCGTATCAAAATAAAGCATATGAATCGGTTTCGTGTAGGGACAAGAACGTTATCAGATGCATTCTTCCACATCAGTCGTATATCAATGCATGGCTGATCGTTATTTATACACAACGTACAAACAACGGCATATGAGGGGGTATCACTAATCTCCTCTCTTCTTGTACCTACATCTGCAGGAATTTTATAACGATCCTCACTCCACTTCTCGACTACCACGAAGATTCTACACATCTCAACACTTAAATAAACAACATTCCGTTTGTTTGCTTGTCTACAAGTCGTTTCCAGTACATAGTTAATGGCACCGGTTTTACGCCTGAACACGCGCAACGACTTCGTCACAGACACATCGTACACGGCATTGAGAATGCTTCTGAAAGGAAGTTCCATCGTATTCGAGGAGCCCACGTCCAGTCGGTTCAGCTCTGAGATGACTATGAGTCAGGCGAACGGATCGTCTCGACGGGAGGTGTGTCACACCATAAGCTGGTGAAACGTGTACGGCGTTGTTCGAATACTTGTATCCCATTATACTAGGTAGGTGTTTTGAGAAATTTTCCGATACATGAAGCAATATCGGTTTTAATGTTTAATTACTCCCACTCCCCAGAATACGTACCAGACATTTTAGCATAGGGGGATTTTCACGAACTAAACACGGGTACTATTTCGGTCTTTCGTGGATGTGCTTCCCCCACGCGATTTATGGATGCCGATTTTACCCGTCGTTATAGACCAGAAGCTCATGTTTCCCTTGTGCGTGAAGTGCGCAGAGGAGAACAATGTGGCTTGTAATCATACAACCAACCACCGTAAGATGAGAGGTGTATATACAAGCCCAGAGCCGGATCTAGCTGTTCGCCATGGCTACAGAATATTGAAGATACATGAGGTGTGGAGGTTTCAGAAGCTACCCAACCTTTTCAGGCCATATATAAACGCTATTTTTAAGGATAAGGTAGAAGCATCAGAGTATCCGCGAGGAGTTGATACCGAAGATGAAAAATCGGCTTATATTCAGCGTTACCGTGACCGTAAAGGTATACAGCTTGACCGTTCCCAAATTGTAAAGAACCCTGGCAAACGCTTTAGTGCAAAGTTGTGTCAAAATAGTCTTTGGGGAAAATTTGCAGAGAATACTGGCAAAGGGAACGTTTATTTGGCACAAAGTTATAGTGAAGTCTGGGATTATGCCAACGCTCCCGATAAAGAGGTCATGGAGATCGTGAATGTAGGTAATACTTACATAATAATGTACATCAATACCGTATTGGCCAGAGATACCTCACGGGTTACAAACATACCTGTAGCCAGCTTCACAACGGCCTACGCACGCATCAAACTTTGGGGCCTAGTGCATTCTCTTGGGCGGAGGGTTTCCTACGCCATCACAGATCATGTGATATTCACAGGGAGGGAGGGTGAATACATGCCTCCTATTGGTGAATTCCTCGGAGAGTTGACTGATCAGATCAAGGATGAGTATGGACATATCGCATACGCCAACTCTTTTGTCTCTACAGGGCCAAAAACTTGTGGGGTAGATGAGGGTGGGGGAGGATATGAAATATATCGTGAAGGTTAAGGGTATCACGCTCAACCCGGCGAATCGGCGGATCGTTAACTTTGATTCATTGAAGGATCTAGTGTGTTTGGATGATGATGAGGACGACCGGCCGCCCCAACTAACTGTAGGTCAATGCCGTGTACGATGTGTCTGTGACGAAGTCGTTGCGCGTGTTCAGGAGTAAAACCGGTGCCATTAACTATGTACTGGAAACGACTTGTAGACAAGCAAACAAACGGAATGTTGTTTATTTAAGTGTTGAGGAGATGTATAGAATCTTCGTGGTAGTCGAGAAGTGGAGTGAGGATCGTTATAAAATTCCTGCAGGTGTAGGTACAAGAAGAGAGCAGATTAGTGATACCCCCTCATATGCCGTTGTTTGTACGTTGTGTATAAATAACGATCAGCCATGCATTGATATACGACTGATGTGGAAGAATGCATCTGATAATAACGTTCTTGTCCCTACACGAAACCGATTCATATGCTTTATTTTGATACGGTTCTTGAATACGCATACACCGCTCTGCTCGATCGGTTTACCGAGTGTAGGACTGAACGAGGCGAGAATGGTCGAGAGCTGGATGCTTATTTAAAAGGTTTAGACTCTTTGAAATATCATGAACTTTGGTACAAAGCACTTGAGCGGTACAGGGCTGAGCTCACTTACACCGTTTACCCTGAAGAACTATTTCTTTATATAATGAGCAGCTGTCGTAACGACTTAGAAGATTATTTCAGCTGCCGCTATGCAGTGGGAAGAAGAGTTCACGATTGAAAAGCTCGGGTCGGTAAGAATAAACCTTCGATTGGAAAGGAGTGTTTATAAACTTGCATTTAATAATGAAGTTGTGGCTGACGATGACCTCTTTGTGCGTGAGTTTGATTGTATTCTAGCCGTATTTAAAGACAACTTGCCAACCGAATACAAAATGGGCACAAAAATAGTATTGAACTATATGAAGGTCATTTACATAGAGTATAGGTATCCCTATAACTTGAGCGGTGAAATAATATTAAGCCGTGTTTACTCCTTAGTGCAAAGCAATAATGATGTGACTGTAGACTCGATTACGTGTGAGTTTAGTGTTTTGCGCAGTAGAACAAAGTGAATGTATTTTGATGTATATTTTTTTCAATATATTTAATTATTTAATATAATTTTATACATATATATTTCTCCTGTACTATTATATTGATGGCTATACTCCATCGTTTTGTATTTCTTACATTTTTATTTTATTTTTTTATTTTAGTTAAGTGCAGTAGAAGATAAAGTGTATGTATTTATTTTCAAAATAGTTAATTATTTAATATAATTGTGCATATATATATACTGTACTGTTTTATTGATGGTTATACTCTATCTTTTTGTATTATATTTTTTATTTTATTTTTTTATTTTATATATATTCCTCGTTCATATTTCTTATACTAGTATTATTTTTTTATTGCATGTATTCCTCGTTTTTATAGGATTGTATATTTATTTTCTATATATTTCATGAAATTGATTCCAATAATTCATCTAAATAAGCAGAATGATGTAATGGTGTTTAATTTAATTATTTTGGTTGTAAACGATATTATTATTTAATTATACCAAATGGCTGGTTATGCCTTCTAAACTGACTAACGGATTTCTAAGCCAACTGTGAAGAATATATGCATTAATCAAATAAATAGCGCTCTCTGGCAAATCAACCCTAATAATGTACACCTGAACAAGCCATTTACGCCAGACTAAGCCTTATAAACCGACTGACAGATTTCTAAGCCAACTGTCAATAATATATGCTTTAAATAAATAGCGCAATCTGGCAACTCCACTCTAATAATGTACACATGAACAAGCCATTTACGCCTTATAAGCAAACTGGCGGATTTACACATTAGAAGACAGCGGGCGCTCACATGAACTCTCATTATGCATCTGGCTGGAGCCAGGCGAACACCCCTCCTCCTTCTCCTTTCTCTCCCTCTCTTAGATTAAGGCTACCCCTTTCGGGGGAGGTTATCCTCCCTTCTCCCCCGAAGATCCCTCCCTCCCCTTTGCAGCATTAACTTGTTGCATAACCCTTCATTGCATAACCCTTCATTGGATAACCCCCTTCCCCCTTCATTGCATAACCCCCTCCCCTTTCATTGCATAACCCCCTTGCAACATCCCCCTTTGTCGCATAGCCCCTTGCAACAATGCATTGCAACATTCTTGCACTCTCCCATTTTGCGGTCATACTACTGACGTTTAGCAGCCTTTACTTTATCTGTCAATTTGAGAATTTCCTCCACTGGCCTCTCTCCATTTTTCATGATTGGGTTTTGGGGGTTTGCCTCTTGAGGGGCACTGTCATTATTAGTTTTCTATTTAGCTGTGTTACTTGTACCACATGACATAAGAAACACTTCTTCAGCTTTAGTGATTAATCAAATTTTGTAAATAGCCAAATTGCGCCCTGTCTCTTACTGATTGTCTTCAATCCCTCTCTCTTTGCTGCAATGTTAAATCACTCTTTACTATCGCTATTACGATGGACACTGCATCCTTCATCTACTCGAATGGCCAGCTCTGTAACATTCTCCCTCAATCCATCTTTCCCCTGTCTATGACCTCCAATCTTTCAAATGCAGAGTGCTCAGGCACCTCAAAACCTTGAACCTTGATTTTGGGCCCCTCTTCCTGTATGGGAGGGACATTTTGCATTAATTTTTATAATGAGACAGGCATACTAGTCCCTACCAGGTATAATATTCGGGTTTTATCAAAACTGCTTAAATTGTCGTTTGATTGCATAAATTATAAACAGTGGAACCAAACATTCTCTGAACGGAGGATTGGAATGTTTCTAAAAGAATGTAATAGACGTAATTGTAAATCATGAGAACGTTAAGGGATATATGATAATAAAAACCCACTCTAATAGACAGAGTTTATTTCCACAACAGTTTCGATGCCCACTGGCATCCTCTTCGGGTGGATACAGAAAAACGATGAGGATGCCAGTGGGCATCGAAACTGTTGTGGAAATAAACTCTGTCTATTAGAGTGGGTTTTTATTATCATATTTTGACCTTCACGTAGAAAAAAGTGAAGTTTTTGCATTTGTTAAGGTATATATATATATATATATATATATTAGGGTGCTTTTATCATAGAGGGGTGAAAACTCAATAACAATTTTTTTGAGTTGAAAACGTTTTATTTTATGAGGACGCTCAAAAAAATGCTGTATGCAAAATTTCCTTCACATGAAATGACATTTTGAGGTTGCGCAAGCAACGTTTAGAAAACAGATTGTATAAATTGTTTAGCTCACGTTTTTTAACTGTTAACATTACAAATTAGTTGTGCTACTGATGCTACTAATATCATATTTGTTTTACTAATGCAGTATGTTTGTAATATACATATCATGCAATTCGGTACATTACATTGGTAATATAGGTTATGTTTAGTACACATCTTTACTTGAAACTTTTTAAAAGCAAGTCGCTTTTAATGGCCTTTGGAAAAGCATTGCGGTGATCTTCAACTCCTTGTAATAAATATTGTTGTTGCTCTTCATTTCTTGTTAGTGAAGAGTTAAACTCCTAAATGAGAGCTACTCCTCTCTCTGCTAACTCATTCACAGGTTTTATATTAAGTACTGCCTTTCGGGCAACCTGAAAAACATTGTCATCTTCCCAAATGCTTTGATCTTTCTCTAGAAATGTATGATAGAAGGTACAGTAAGAATCCGAAACAAGTCATTGGTTCGAGCATTTACAAAGTCTTCCACTCTTAATTCCGTCATATTTGAGGTATCTGAAATCATCATCCGACGGGGTGGTTCTTCCGATCCAACTTTACCGATGATTGCTTCAACCATTCTTCGCTTAGTGGATAAGGGTAGGCGATGATCAAAAATCGCCATTCCAACTAATACCTCATTAAGGTACCAAAGATGCTTGCTTAGCGATGAAAGTGCAGCGGTTTTAACGTTTGGATTTTCATAATTTCGTAATTCTTTCAGAAGTTGTAGATCATTTGATACAGCAAAAATAGGAAGAGGGCACTCGATCCATACTGTAACATAACACTTACAAATTAATATATTTATTTCGCAAGGATTCATCCATAATTTGTTGGTGGTATGGAAGGAACTGCGGGTGCTTGAAGTGGACGGCAAAGAAAACTGCTCATGAAATATCCACAGTTTTAGTGAGTACAATGCTCTTGCCATCCAGCGTGCACGGAGAACTGGTCCCGGTGCTCGAAATCGAATGCCTTGCGGTGGTATTCCTCCTAGAAAGATGATGACTAATTCTAGCAGTTCTTTGTAGTCATCTCGGGGCAATTGTTCTTGAATGGCCCTCTTTGCAAAGCAAATGATCTTTTGCTTCCAGTCCTTAATCCTATTAAATATGGCATCATCATTAACACCCGTCGTATAATCATGGAGGCGAATATTTGGCCAGTAGTCTCGAAAAGAACTTAAAATCGTGATATTAGGCTCTTTTGACACATCATGCACAACCGAAGTGAATACTATTTCAAGGATCAGCTCGTGTATATGACGGCGGCATGCGATGTGAAGCACTTTTTTATTTAGTTCACGCTCTATTAAAGTGCAAATACTACCAAACGTTCCAGTATTCACTGCGGTCGTACCAAAACAAAGTCCTTTTACCTGATCACGTAAGTTCCATTCGTCAACTGTTTCTATAATGATACGGGCCATTGCATCAGCCTTTGAGTTCGGTAGCTTCGGAATTGCAAGTAATTGGTGCAGTTTTCTCCAGATACAAGAATGGGCAAGTGATCTACATTTTCCCTACCTATCAAATCTGGCATCATCTGAACCCCAGGAGAAAATGAACGTCGGATTTCTTCAGCTAAGGTCTTCCGATGCTTCATCTTCTGCATCCTGATGGCACTGGGACTCAAAGAAAGTTCACGGACATTGGCTCCTTCCTACCTGTTTAGCAAATGGAATAAGCATTTAGGTTGCCTTTCTATCACTGATTCATGTTCGGTCTAGAGCAGCTGCCACGTCCATAGTGATTCTAATGTTGCCTTTGCATCGTTTTGAGGGGGATTTTTGATGTCTTTGAAGATGGATGAAAATCTCTCTCCTCTTCCTCATCTATAAAATACAGGGTGTCCCATAAGTCTGGAACCATAGGGTAAAATAAGTAATTCATATTTTTCCGTTTATGCAAGTGCCCATGACGTCTTTGAGTAAGGAAGAACGAATCTAGGTAATTCGGCTCGTAGGAAATCGGAGTCAGAGGGAAGTCGCTGAGGAATTTAACAGATTGCATCCGGACCGCGCGCCGATAACACACAGTTGTGTCGGCAAACTTGTAGCAAAGTTTAGGGAAACGGGATCCATAAGAGATAAGCCACGCAGTGGACCTCCGAGGACATCCACCGACGATGACACAGCCGCTACCACCCTCGCTCATTTCACAAACAGTCCACAAAAATCTCTTCGGCGTTTTTATTGCCGTTTTTATCATTTTGCCCTATGGTTCCAGACTTACCGGACACCCTGTATAATTATCACAAAGAATTATTCATTGTTTTCAAGGTAGTGGTTCATTAATTGATTAATTTATGCAACATTAAGGGCGGGGGCTCGATAAAAAAATTTTGAAATTTTTTTTTGAGTTAAGACCATTTTCATAAAGTTTAACATGTATAATTTCTAATTTTAATAAAAAAAAATGCCTTAAAATGCGTAAAAAGTATGTTGAGAGCATTTATATATATATATACCGTGAGTATTCACTCAGTGTAATCTGACCGCCAGTACGGCCAAATTCAGAATGTAGCGCTTACCAACATTTTTGCTAACTACTTTCGTATTCGCTATTTTTTCTGCGGTTTTACTCCGAAAATAGCATTTTCGAGGACAAAGGAGAAAAATGGTTTGGCAAAATTTGCGATAACTGTTATATTTGACTTTTGAAGAATGTAATTCGGCAGAGGGGGTACCCCCTCCTCACCTATATAACTATTTATTAAAAGATAATGAAAACAGTTATTGAAAATTTGCTAATACATTATAATTGTAATTCTCTACAAAATGGTTCTCTGCAGATGGTTCTCTACAAACGGTTTTCTACAAAATGGTCCTCATAAAATAAAACGTTCGCACCTCAAAAAATTTGTTATTGCGTTTTCACCCCTATATGATAAAAGCACCCATATATATATAATATATATATATATATGTGTGTGTGTGTGTGTGTGTGTGTGTTTATTCAATGACCTTTTACGTCATCAGCCTGATGAATAAAATGATTACAGCTTTCTGTAGGTAAAATTTAGTAAATTTTACCAGCATGTTTATCTAAAATGATTTGGCACGTGTAAATAACTGTACATAATAAATAAAGTTATTAGATAGGTGTTGTGTATTGATGCATGTGGCAACTTTACCGAGAGAGCGAGAGTAAAAGTGCCCCAATTCTCCAGATATAATGTTCAGTAATTAGTTTCCATAAGGTGTCATTGTTATTTTATTTATTTGTTGGGTTCAAAATCCCAGCTGAGCCGTGAACGGCCAAGTTCTAAAAGGCCAATTCAACCTACAGCCCAAGTTAGGCTAAAATTAAAACTTACGGACTTGAGATCCTATTAGGTCCTACCTCAGGGTTGCTGACTCGATGTGGGCCTACCTTAGGCCTCAGTTGTATGAATTTAAGATAAAAACAAAAGGGGTACTATTTATGGTCTTCTTTCTCAACCTTGCAACAACAACGCAACCTGGACTATTGCACGATGCAACAATCTTGTATCTAAACAACCAAACTGAATTGCAAGAGAGCTCTCTATCAGACCACACCCTGTACGTACGACATTCCACAAACGAGTAGAAAGGACGCGCAGCGCCCCAACAGCGCCCCAAAATCAATCAGCTTAGTCATCATATCGCCTTGGGACAACAATGGTTCCTCTTCTAGATTTTCTAACACTCCCCACCGAAGAGGCATTGTTGTCATTACCTTCTGCAAGGTTAGCCAAGCCTTCTCCATGAGGCTGTAACTCAAATGTTTCATCTTGACTATCTGTGTTTTGCTGATTTCTAAAGCATAGAGTTTTTGTATAGGTCTCTTTAACTTTCCTCCTGAAGTCTTTACCAGTGCAGACCTAACTAAATTGTCTTTGCCAACAAACAACTCTTCAATTATGCCAAGCTTCCAGCATTGCCTTGGTCTTTCATCCCCAATCATTGCCACTTCTCCACCTTGATACAATTTGCATTGGAGCCCTTTACCTTGCCTGATGGGTAATAATTGAGTTCTGGCAAGTATTCCATCTGCCACCTCTTCCATAACTGATCTTGTAGCTCTTCAAGGTACCTGAACCGTCTGGTTAACTCTCCTTTAGTGCTCTGGATAGGCTGCAAGTCTTCTGGCACACTGGGGCTTGATGTTAATCGTTACCACAAAGAAAATGATTTGGTGTCAATGGCTCCGCATCCTGCATACTGTTATAAACAAAAGTGATAGGCCTACTGTTCACCATTGCTTCTACTTCACATAAACAGTCCAGAATTCTTCTTTGCTCAAATGAGCATTAGCTAAAAGTTTCTTTAATGGACACTTTACACTTCTCACTAGCCTTTCCCAAAATCCTCCCACCATGGTGCTCTCTCAACAATAAACTCCCACTGTACCCCTTGGTGTGAAAAGTAGGATTGGAATCCTTCCTCTTTTAGCAAGGACCAAATTTCTTGGAGTTCCTTTGCAGCCTTTTTGAAGGTTTTTGCATTATCCGATATGATTTTATTTGGGAAACCCCTTCTGTTCACAAACCTTTTAAAGGCCAAAAGAAATACATCACTACTTAAGTTGCTTACCAACTCCAAATGGATTGCTCTGGTGGTAGCACAGGTGAAAAGACATATATAACCTTTGTTAGACTCCCCTCGCTCATACACATAGATTGGCCCTGCAAAGTCTACTCCCACTACATCAAATGGGGCAGTATAGACACACCGTTCTCTTGGAAGTGGAGCCACCTTTCATAATAAGGCTTTGCACTCCAACGCTTGCAAACCACACATTTATGCAAGACCTTTTTTACTACTTGTCTAATTTTGGGAATCCAAAACTGTTGTCTGATCTCTATTATCACTTCTCTAACTCCAGCATGTAACAGCTTATAATGAGTATCCAGGATCAAAAGGTCCACAAAGTGCCCCCCAGAAGGTAGCAAAATTGGATGTCTTTTCTCCTCTGGAAGCCCAGAAAACTGTAGTCTACCTCCTACTCTCAATAAATCCTGATCCAAAAACACATCCAAACCCTTGAGAGCAGAATGTGTGGTAGAACCTGTAATGGATGGCTGGTGAGCAATTCCCTCTCTTCACCAATTTTTTCCTTCTGCACATATACCACCCAGTATTTCCTGGCTTGCTGAATCTCATTACTGTTCAGAATTCCTTCCCTTCTTGTTTCTCCCTTAATATTGTTGGTAAATCTATATACCCATGCTGTCACTCTTAACAATCCTTTCAGACTGCTAATGTCCTCAAGCCTCAATATGGGGTCCTGCTGCATAACTTGATAACTGTTCACAGTGCATTTTCTCACCTCACTCACCCATGCTTCTTCAGCTGGCATTCTCCTACAATAGGCTGATTAGAAGGCCAGTTTTCACTTCCAAGTTTTAGCCACTCTGGCCCATTCCACCACAACTTGACTGTGCAAGATCTTTCACCGAAATTCCTCGTGTTGGTAAATCAGCGGGTTTTGGGTGCCTGGACAATGCTTCCATTGCTTGGGATCTGTGTGCGCTTGAATTTCCTCCACCCTATTGGCAACAAATGGTTTCCATTTCCTTGCCTGACTTCTTAACCAGTGCCAAACTATAGTGGAGTCTGTCCAATAATAGCTTGAATTTCACAGAGGGCCAAAGACCTTTGCACTGTAACTGCAAGCCGACTAGCAATAATGGCACCCATCAACTCCAACTTTGGAACAGAAAGCCTTTTCAAAGGTGCTACTCTGCTCTTTGCAGCAACCAACCTGCAACTTACTTCCTCTTGCAATGTGCCTCTAATATAAATACAAGTTGCATAGGCTTCCTCACTTGCATCACAAAAGATGTGCAGCTCAAATTGTCTGGACTATTGTTCAACTCTCCAAAGTACCATCTTGGGATTTCAATGTCTCCAAGATGTGCCAATTCTTTGAACCAATATTTCCACCTTACCACCATATGATCAGATAACTCTTGGTCCCAACCAAGTCCAATTTCCCAGAGGCTCTGAAACCAAATTTTTGACTTTATCACAAATGGAGCCAGGAATCCAAGAGGATCAAAGACTTTGAAGCCAAACTAAGAGCTGTACGTTTTGTCCACCTTGTCTCATTCTCAGCCAGCTCTACTAAAGATTTCCCATTGAAGGTAAAAAAATCATCTCCTTGCTGCCAAACAATGCCTAGCACTTTTGCGTCTATTGCCCACAACTCCTTAATACCAGAATCCTCAATACTTTCTGCTGCATCAGGTACTACACAGGACTGACTCATAACTCTTGTAATTGAGAATGATTGGTCTGCCATTTTCTAAGCTCCATGCCAGCCTCCCTCATTACAGCTCTAGCCTCCATGAATATCTGTTTAGCCATTTCTGTATTATCCACGGAACACAGCAAATCATCAACATAAAAATTTTTCCTTATGTGTTCAATAGTGTTAGGATAGACTTCAGAATATTTCTTAAAATGGTACTGCATAGTAGCTGCCAACAGAAATGGACTAGAGCTGAGGCCAAACAACACTGACTTCATTCTATATGCTTGAACCTTAGGTTCATTTTCCAACAAGTCTTTCGTATTCACCCACAGATACCTTACTGCATCTCTGTCCTCTGGTTTTAACTTTATCCGCAAAAAAGCTTGCTTCACATCTGCAGTCAATGCTACTCTACCAAACCTGAATCTCAGTAACAAGGAAAATAAATCTGCATTTAAATTTGGCCCAGCATCCAAACAGTCATTCAAGGACACACCACCTTTGTCCTTGGCTGAGCCATCAAAAACTACCCTCAGTTTAGTGGTAGTCTTGTCTCGCCGTACCACTGCATGGTGTGGCAGATAATGTGCCTCCTGGTTCACCAGCTCACCTTGCACCCTTTCAGCATAGCCCTCCCTTACATAGCTTAGGATGGCCTCATTGTATTCAATTAACAACTCCTCATTCTTTCTTAGCCTGTACAATGAAGTCTCCAACCTCCGATTAGCTAGCTGAAGGTTTGAACCAGGTTTGCAAGAATCCTTCCAAGGGAGGCCAACTTCATAGCAACCATCTCTAAACCCAATCCCTTTTTCAAATTGCTCTAAAACATCATTGTTCACTGTACTTGCCTGTTTGTCCTTTATGCCAATAGATTCAAGTTCCCAAAACGCTTTCAAATGCCTTTCCAAACCATGGCTGTTCTCCTCAATCTTAACAAAAAGAGCCTTAATTTCCATTTCATTGCAATAGCTACCATGTAGCATCCAGCCTAGCTTACTTTCAATAGCTACCGGGCCTTGAGATGTACGGACAATATTACCAGTGATGAAGTCCCAATAATAGTCAGCTCCAATCAAAAGACTAATGTCTTCTGTTCCTTCAAACTTATTATCGCCCAAATTAATTCCTTTAACTTGCAATTCTTGGATACATGCCATATCTAAACAAGTAGTGACTGGAGCACAAAGTTCTTCAATCTCTACAGCTTGGACCTTGATAGTGGGACTTTGCGGTAACAACCCCTTAACCAGAACTTCTACCTTCTTAAATTTGGTTCGGTTTTGAACTGAACCCCCAAACCCAGAAATTCTTAAATTTTCCCTCTTAAGTTCTTTAAACTTCAATTTTCTGGAAATTCTGGTCTTAATAAAACTACACTGGCTACCACTATCAAACAACACTCTTACAGTAGCTTCTCCACCATTCCCAATTAATAAGGCTGCAGTTGTTTGCAATAATCCCCCTTTATTTTTACTCCCTTGCATAGCAGTGGCATGTGCCACTGATGTCTCTACTTCTGGGGTAGGCCTACTAGGAGTGTTTTCACACAATAATGGCTGATGCCTACCATGACATTTTTTGCACAAAATTTTAAACTTGCAAAACCTTGCTCTGTGACCTTTCAAAAAACATTTAAAACATGCTGTAGACTTAGTTACCCTGTCCTTTCTCTCCTCAACAGGTAAAACCTCAGCCACCTCACATTTATATGACTTGTGGTTGCCTTCGCAAAATATGCATTCCTTGATTCCCTTTAATTTATTCTCAGAGGATGCATGTAGAGCTGACACTGTACCTTGGCTATTCCTTTTTGTAGAAACTTTGGTGCTGTGCCTGCCTTTGTCCCCCTGTTTAACATTCCACTGTGCAAACTCAATTCCCTCTCGTCTTGCTAATTATGTACCTAAAAGACTTAACATCTGCTGAAGGGGGATGTACACATGTTCTGGAGAGTGTCCCCTACTTAATTCAAGCAAAATTGAGCTAGGCAATTTAGACTCCAGTATAGTAACCAACATTATACCATACCTTTCCATTCCTACACCCAAGTTGTCCAGGGACCTAGTTCTAACTTCAAATTCATCATATAACTGCCGTAACTCCTTGACACTATTAGGATTATTAACAGGAGGTATAGCTAAAAGTTCACGGAGGTGGCTTTTAATTAAGATCTCTGGCTTACCAAACCGTTTCTTTAATATATCCCAAGCCACATTATAATTAGCCTCTGTTAATGCTAATCCTGCTATTGTCTTTGCTGCCTCCCCTTCCAAGAGGGACTGCAAATAATTAAACTTGTCCACCGCACTTAACACTTGACTAGAATGAACTGCTGATTGAAAACTGTCTGCCCATCCTTGCCATTCCTGAATACTCCCAGAAAATGTTTTGAGTACAAGCCTCGGTAATTGAACTGCAGATCTGTTAACCTTAACTTCACAAACATCATTTGTTGAGTGTTGTGTTTCATTATTAGACCTGGTCTCTAACTGTAATGAGCTGCTAAACTCTTTTGCTCGGTGGCCTACTTTAATTATATCATCAATAATCTCTTCAAAGTAAATTATGTTATTTTCTACTTCATCCTCTTCTATAAGAGCCTCAATTTTAACATTTACTTCACTTAGAGCAACCTTTTTAGTTTCTAATATAGAAAGCTGCGCAGTCACTAAGCGTAAATCCTCTTGCTCTATGGCAGAATCTATTGTGGCAATGACCTTTGTAATTAGACCTTTGTAGGCGCTTCTCCTTTTTTTAAACTTGTTCAATTCAGATGCACTCATCTTCAATGCAAACCACAATTGGGCTCAATGCCAAATGAGCTGAATTGGCAGAAATACTTAACTAAACTGATCAAACGTAAATTTTGCTTTTTCCAAATAAACTGAATTGCTAGGTGGGGTACTAACCAACCACCAGTATGGAATACCAATTTTTCCACCCAAGTAACTGGTGCACCGAAGTCTGCAACCTTCGCCTACGAATAATAAACCAAATTTAACCAAACAGATAAAATGTAGGCCAAAAACAACGACAGACAAGTGGCCAAGTTTCGCAATTGGGCGACCAAACTTTCTACCCTGGGACCTTGATTCAATAATAAACCAAATTAACCAAACCGGTAAAAATGTAGGCCAAAAACAACGACAGACGAGTGGCCAAGTTTCGCAATTGGGCGACCAAACTTTCTACCCTGGGACCTTAACTCAATAATGCTCCAAAATTAACCAAACCGGTAAAAATGTAGGCCAAAAACAACGACAGACGAGTGGCCAAGTTTTGCAATTGGGCGACCAAACTTTCTACCCTGGGACCTTAATTCAATAATAAACCAAAATTAACCAAACCGGTAAAAATGTAGGCCAAAAACAACGACAGACGAGTGGCCAAGTTTCGCAATTGGGCGACCAAACTTTCTACCCTGGGACCTTAATTCAATAATGCTCAACCCGTCTAGGCCTAACTTGGGCTACAATTTGCACAATCAGAACTTTGCCGAAAAATAGTCACTGACTCAGTCTTGGGCTAGAATCCGGTTCTGAAGGACCATGTTTATTTTATATTTGTGGGTTCAAAATCCCAGCTGAGCCGTGAACGGCCATGTTCTAAAGGGCCAATTCAACCTACAGCCCAAGTTAGGCTAAAATTAAAACTTACGGACTTGAGATCCTATTAGGTCCTACTTCAGGGTTGCTGACTTGATGTGGGCCTACCTTAGGCCTCAGTTGTATGAATTTAAGATAAAAACAAAAGGGGTACTATTTATGGTCTTCTTTCTCAACCTTGCAACAACAACGCAACCTGGACTATTGCACGATGCAACAATCTTGTATCTAAACAACCAAACTGAATTGCAAGAGAGCTCTCTATCAGACCACACCCTGTACGTACGACATTCCACAAACGAGTAGAAAGGACGCGCAGCGCCCCAACAGCGCCCCAAAATCAATCAGCTTAGTCATCATATCGCCTTGGGACAACAATGGTTCTTCCTCTTCTAGATTTTCTAACACTCCCCACCGAAGAGGCATTGTTGTCATTACCTTCTGCAAGGTTAGCCAAGCCTTCTCCATGAGGCTGTAACTCAAATGTTTCATCTTGACTATCTGTGTTTTTGCTGATTTCTAAAGCATAGAGTTTTTGTATAGGTCTCTTTAACTTTCCTCCTGAAGTCTTTACCAGTGCAGACCTAACTAAATTGTCTTTGCCAACAAACAACTCTTCAATTATGCCAAGCTTCCAGCATTGCCTTGGTCTTTCATCCCCAATCATTGCCACTTCTCCCACCTTGATACAATTTGCATTGGAGCCCTTTACCTTGCCTGATGGGTAATAATTGAGTTCTGGCAAGTATTCCATCTGCCACCTCTTCCATAACTGATCTTGTAGCTCTCAAGGTACCTGAACCGTCTGGTTAACTTCCTTTAGTGCTCTGGATAGGCTGCAAGTCTTCTGGCACACTGGGGCTTGATGTTAATCGTTTACCACAAAGAAAATGATTTGGTGTCAATGGCTCCGCATCCTGCATACTGTTATAAACAAAAGTGATAGGCCTACTGTTCACCATTGCTTCTACTTCACATAAAACAGTCCAGAATTCTTCTTTGCTCAAATGAGCATTAGCTAAAAGTTTCTTTAATGGACACTTTACACTTCTCACTAGCCTTCCCAAAATCCTCCCCACCATGGTGCTCTCTCAACAATAAACTCCCACTGTACCCCTTGGTGTGAAAAGTAGGATTGGAATCCTTCCTCTTTTAGCAAGGACCAAATTTCTTGGAGTTCCTTTGCAGCCTTTTGAAGGTTTTTGCATTATCCGATATGATTTTATTTGGGAAACCCCTTCTGTTCACAAACCTTTTAAAGGCCAAAAGAAATACATCACTACTTAAGTTGCTTACCAACTCCAAATGGATTGCTCTGGTGGTAGCACAGGTGAAAAGACATATATAACCTTTGTTAGACTCCCCTCGCTCATACACATAGATTGGCCCTGCAAAGTCTACTCCCACTACATCAAATGGGGCAGTATAGACACACCGTTCTCTTGGAAGTGGAGCCACCTTTTCATAATAAGGCTTTGCACTCCAACGCTTGCAACCACACATTTATGCAAGACCTTTTTTACTACTTGTCTAATTTTGGGAATCCAAAACTGTTGTCTGATCTCTATTATCACTTCTCTAACTCCACATGTAACAGCTTATAATGAGTATCCAGGATCAAAAGGTCCACAAAGTGCCCCCCAGAAGGTAGCAAATTGGATGTCTTTTCTCCTCTGGAAGCCCAGAAAACTGTAGTCTACCTCCTACTCTCAATAAATCCTGATCCAAAAACACATCCAAAACCCTTGAGAGCAGAATGTGTTGAGAACCTGTAATGGATGGCTGGTGAGCAATTCCCTCTCTTCACCAATTTTTTCCTTCTGCACATATACCACCCAGTATTTCCTGGCTTGCTGAATCTCATTACTGTTCAGAATTCCTTCCCTTCTTGTTTCTCCCTTAATATTGTTGGTAAATCTATATACCCATGCTGTCACTCTTAACAATCCTTTCAGACTGCTAATGTCCTCAAGCCTCAATATGGGGTCCTGCTGCATAACTTGATAAACTGTTCACAGTGCATTTCTCACCTCACTCACCCATGCTTCTTCAGCCTGGCATTCTCCTACAATAGGCTGATTAGAAGGCCAGTTTTCACTTCCAAGTTTTAGCCACTCTGGCCCATTCCACCACAAACTTGACTGTGCAAGATCTTTCACCGAAATTCCTCGTGTTGGTAAATCAGCGGGGTTTTGGGTGCCTGGACAATGCTTCCATTGCTTGGGATCTGTGTGCGCTTGAATTTCCTCCACCCTATTGGCAACAAATGGTTTCCATTTCCTTGCCTGACTTCTTAACCAGTGCCAAACTATAGTGGAGTCTGTCCAATAATAGCTTGGAATTTCACAGAGGGCCAAAGACCTTTGCACTGTAACTGCAAGCCGACTAGCAATAATGGCACCCATCAACTCCAACTTTGGAACAGAAAGCCTTTTCAAAGGTGCTACTCTGCTCTTTGCAGCAACCAACCTGCAACTTACTTCCTCTTGCAATGTGCCTCTAATATAAATACAAGTTGCATAGGCTTCCTCACTTGCATCACAAAAGATGTGCAGCTCCAAATTGTCTGGACTATTGTTCAACTCTCCAAAGTACCATCTTGGGATTTCAATGTCTCCAAGATGTGCCAATTCTTTGAACCAATATTTCCACCTTACCACCATATGATCAGATAACTCTTGGTCCCAACCAAGTCCAATTTCCCAGAGGCTCTGAACCAAATTTTTGACTTTATCACAAATGGAGCCAGGAATCCAAGAGGATCAAAGACCTTTGAAGCCAAACTAAGAGCTGTACGTTTTGTCCACCTTGTCTCATTCTCAGCCAGCTCTACTAAAGATTTCCATTGAAGGTAAAAAAATCATCTCCTTGCTGCCAAACAATGCCTAGCACTTTTGCGTCTATTGCCCACAACTCCTTAATACCAGAATCCTCATACTTTCTGCTGCATCAGGTACTACACAGGACTGACTCATAAACTCTTGTAATTGAGAATGATTGGTCTGCCATTTTCTAAGCTCCATGCCAGCCTCCCTCATTACAGCTCTAGCCTCCATGAATATCTGTTTAGCCATTTCTGTATTATCCACGGAACACAGCAAATCATCAACATAAAAATTTTTCCTTATGTGTTCAATAGTGTTAGGATAGACTTCAGAATATTTCTTAAAATGGTACTGCATAGTAGCTGCCAACAGAAATGGACTAGAGCTGAGGCCAAACAACACTGACTTCATTCTATATGCTTGAACCTTAGGTTCATTTTCCAACAAGTCTTTCGTATTCACCCACAGATACCTTACTGCATCTCTGTCCTCTGGTTTTAACTTTATCCGCAAAAAAGCTTGCTTCACATCTGCAGTCAATGCTACTCTACCAAACCTGAATCTCAGTAACAGGAAAATAAATCTGCATTTAATTTGGCCCAGCATCCAAACAGTCATTCAAGGACACACCACCTTTGTCCTTGGCTGAGCCTCAAAAACTACCTCAGTTTAGTGGTAGTCTTGTCTCGCCGTACCACTGCATGGTGTGGCAGATAATGTGCCTCCTGGTTCACCAGCTCACCTTGCACCCTTTCAGCATAGCCCTCCCTTACATAGCTTAGGATGGCCTCATTGTATTCAATTAACAACTCCTCATTCTTTCTTAGCCTGTACAATGAAGTCTCCAACCTCCGATTAGCTAGCTGAAGGTTTGAACCAGGTTTGCAAGAATCCTTCCAAGGGAGGCCAACTTCATAGCAACCATCTCTAAACCCAATCCCTTTTTCAAATTGCTCTAAAACATCATTGTTCACTGTACTTGCCTGTTTGTCCTTTATGCCAATAGATTCAAGTTCCCAAAACGCTTTCAAATGCCTTTCCAAACCATGGCTGTTCTCCTCAATCTTAACAAAAAGAGCCTTAATTTCCATTTCATTGCAATAGCTACCATGTAGCATCCAGCCTAGCTTACTTTCAATAGCTACCGGGCCTTGAGATGTACGGACAATATTACCAGTGATGAAGTCCCAATAATAGTCAGCTCCAATCAAAACTAATGTCTTCTGTTCCTTCAAACTTATTATCGCCCAAATTAATTCCTTTAACTTGCAATTCTTGGATACATGCCATATCTAAACAAGTAGTGACTGGAGCACAAAGTTCTTCAATCTCTACAGCTTGGACCTTGATAGTGGGACTTTGCGGTAACAACCCCTTAACCAGAACTTCTACCTTCTTAAATTTGGTTCGGTTTTGAACTGAACCCCCAAACCCAGAAATTCTTAAATTTTCCTCTTAAGTTCTTTAAACTTCAATTTTCTGGAAATTCTGGTCTTAATAAAACTACACTGGCTACCACTATCAAACAACACTCTTACAGTAGCTTCTCCACCATTCCCAATTAATAAGGCTGCAGTTGTTTGCAATAATCCCCCTTTATTTTTACTCCCTTGCATAGCAGTGGCATGTGCCACTGATGTCTCTACTTCTGGGGTAGGCCTACTAGGAGTGTTTTCACACAATAATGGCTGATGCCTACCATGACATTTTTTGCACAAAATTTTAAACTTGCAAAACCTTGCTCTGTGACCTTTCAAAAAACATTTAAAACATGCTGTAGACTTAGTTACCCTGTCCTTTCTCTCCTCAACAGGTAAAACCTCAGCCACCTCACATTTATACTTGTGGTTGCCTTCGCAAAATATGCATTCCTTGATTCCCTTTAATTTATTCTCAGAGGATGCATGTAGAGCTGACACTGTACCTTGGCTATTCCTTTTTGTAGAAACTTTGGTGCTGTGCCTGCCTTTGTCCCCTGTTTAACATTCCACTGTGCAAACTCAATTCCCTCTCGTCTTGCTAATTATGTACCTAAAAGACTTAACATCTGCTGAAGGGGGATGTACACATGTTCTGGAGAGTGTCCCCTACTTAATTCAAGCAAAATTGAGCTAGGCAATTTAGACTCCAGTATAGTAACCACATTATACCATACCTTTCCATTCCTACACCAAGTTGTCCAGGGACCTAGTTCTAACTTCAAATTCATCATATAACTGCCGTAACTCCTTGACACTATTAGGATTATTAACAGGAGGTATAGCTAAAAGTTCACGGAGGTGGCTTTTAATTAATCTCTGGCTTACCAAACCGTTTCTTTAATATATCCCAAGCCACATTATAATTAGCCTCTGTTAATGCTAATCCTGCTATTGTCTTTGCTGCCTCCCCTTCCAAGAGGGACTGCAAATAATTAAACTTGTCCACCGCACTTAACACTTGACTAGAATGAACTGCTGATTGAAAACTGTCTGCCCATCCTTGCCATTCCTGAATACTCCCAGAAAATGTTTTGAGTACAAGCCTCGGTAATTGAACTGCAGATCTGTTAACCTTAACTTCACAAAATCATTTGTTGAGTGTTGTGTTTCATTATTAGACCTGGTCTCTAACTGTAATGAGCTGCTAAACTCTTTTGCTCGGTGGCCTACTTTAATTATATCATCAATAATCTCTTCAAAGTAAATTATGTTATTTTCTACTTCATCCTCTTCTATAAGAGCCTCAATTTTAACATTTACTTCACTTAGAGCAACCTTTTTAGTTTCTAATATAGAAAGCTGCGCAGTCACTAAGCGTAAATCCTCTTGCTCTATGGCAGAATCTATTGTGGCAATGACCTTTGTAATTAGACCTTTGTAGGCGCTTCTCCTTTTTTTAAACTTGTTCAATTCAGATGCACTCATCTTCAATGCAAACCACAATTGGGCTCAATGCCAAATGAGCTGAATTGGCAGAAATACTTAACTAAACTGATCAAACGTAAATTTTGCTTTTTCCAAATAAACTGAATTGCTAGGTGGGGTACTAACCAACCACCAGTATGGAATACCAATTTTTCCACCCAAGTAACTGGTGCACCGAAGTCTGCAACCTTCGCCTACGAATAATAAACCAAATTTAACCAAACAGATAAAATGTAGGCCAAAAACAACGACAGACAAGTGGCCAAGTTTCGCAATTGGGCGACCAAACTTTCTACCCTGGGACCTGATTCAATAATAAACCAAATTAACCAAACCGGTAAAAATGTAGGCCAAAAACAACGACAGACGAGTGGCAAGTTTCGCAATTGGGCGACCAAACTTTCTACCCTGGGACCTTAACTCAATAATGCCCAAAATTAACCAAACGGTAAAAATGTAGGCCAAAAACAACGACAGACGAGTGGCCAAGTTTTGCAATTGGGCGACCAAACTTTCTACCCTGGGACCTTAATTCAATAATAAACCAAAATTAACCAAACCGGTAAAAATGTAGGCCAAAAACAACGACAGACGAGTGGCCAAGTTCGCAATTGGGCGACCAAACTTTCTACCCTGGGACCTTAATTCAATAATGCTCAACCCGTCTAGGCCTAACTTGGGCTACAATTTGCACAATCAGAACTTTGCCGAAAAATAGTCACTGACTCAGTCTTGGGCTAGAATCCGGTTCTGAAGGACCATGTTTATTTTATTATTTGTGGGTTCAAATCCCAGCTGAGCCGTGAACGGCCATGTTCTAAAGGGCCATTCAACCTACAGCCCAAGTTAGGCTAAAATTAAAACTTACGGACTTGAGATCCTATTAGGTCCTACTTCAGGGTTGCTGACTTGATGTGGGCCTACCTTAGGCCTCAGTTGTATGAATTTAAGATAAAAACAAAAGGGGTACTATTTATGGTCTTCTTTCTCAACCTTGCAACAACAACGCAACCTGGACTATTGCACGATGCAACAATCTTGTATCTAAACAACCAAACTGAATTGCAAGAGATCTCTCTATCAGACCACACCCTGTACGTACGACATTCCACAAACGAGTAGAAAGGACGCGCAGCGCCCCAAAATGATGCCACCTGAGAGCTCAAACAATGCTAGCTCTAAATTAAGTGAATTTATCACTAACCTTACAATTATGAGATGGATATATATACACCTTAACTTAATATATACAAGCAATGCTGCATCAATCAGCTTAGTCATCATATCGCCTTGGGACAACAATGGTTCTTCCTCTTCTAGATTTTCTAACAGTCATGAAATTTTTGTCAAAAAGGTAATTCCGATTAAGTCAGTATATATGGTATGTTCTGGGATATATATATATATATATATATGAGAGAGAATTGTGCTTTGCGTAAATAACTGTAGATAAGGTTATTAGACGAGATCTGAGTTTTGATACATCTGACAACTTTTCCGTCAGCTGATGGGTTTAAAGTAAGTAATATGAAATAAACCTACAGTAAATTATGGCCACCCATGTATCTAAAACGAATTACATAAATTCATTAACATATTTTGATTAGCAAAATACGTTTAGAGAAGTAATATTGGTTTAAAGGGCTACTTTTCACACCAGCTGGTAGAGATAGTTGCCTGATTTGACTGGTAAAAGAATGGACGGCTAATATTCTGCACATGCATTCGTGTTGATACCTACTAAAGAATGTATTCATATAGATTTTTCCTGTACAGTGCTTACAAGAAGTCTCGCGCCTCTGTCTCGTCCCAAGCTAGTCTGTTAGGTATAAAATGGGCGGTCCTTATGGCAGCGGAGGTGTGTTCGGATTGGTGCACATAATTGCTCTAACCCCATCAATGACGTCCACATTATCATTGTGTTGATCACTCTATCTATTTATATATAGAGACATACTGTATATAGATATATATAGAGTACGCAGGGGATAACGTGTCTCAGTCCCAGCTGTGGTAGTTGTCTTACAATTAACAGTCCCAAGTGCAAGTTACGTTAACACCTCCACATAAACTACCCTGGACTAAAATAACATACGTGAAGCCATTACCTACAAACCATTTAAAAGGTGTGATTTAAAAGCTCTCTCTCTCTCTCTCTCTCTCTCTCTCTCTCTCTCTCTCTCTCTCTCTCTCTCTCTCTCTCTCTCTCTCTCTCTCTCTCTGATCACACCGCATGGCAATGTATCCATACAACGTTAATAATAACCGAAACTCGAGAAAATATACTCTCTGCCTTCCGCTCTACTCCAAATCCTTTTCTCTCTCAGTGACCTCTTAATACAAACTTCTTCTTCTTCCGCAGCTTATTATCCCATCTTTACATGGGGGTCGCTGTTTTTGGTTCGTCTTCTCCACTCTCCTCTGTCGTATACCACGTCCTCCTCCAAGTCCTTGTCCCTGATGTCCGCCACCACACAGTCCCTCCATCTCGTCTTCGGTCTTCCTCTTCTTCTCCGTCCCGGCAACTCCATCTCCAGCACTCTGCGCCCCACATACTCTTCCTCTCTTCTCCTGACGTGTCCATACCACCTCACTCGTAGGGCGGGTCGTACTCAGGTGACAACATGAATCTGAAGGAAATCCTACCATCAGGGGTGTCTAAATTATGTGTTTTTACATGGGGAATTCAAATATGAGCTTATTTTTTGGATAGGATAACTCTAACCTACATCATTTTGTATTTCTAAATTGCCAATTTTACCCTTTTGAACCCCTTTATAATATATTAAAAGATATAAGGTAAATCATTTATATTGACAAGGCTAAATCAACTTTACATATATTTATTAATAGGTGAACTGCATGTATATCACTGGATATAATTACAAAGATCATTCTCCTGACATCTTGAACTTTGCAGAGTTGCACAAATCCTGCTTTGACTCAGACTTGGACATCAGCTTCCTGCTGGTCTCCTGAGCCCTGATCCCTCCATCCCTCTTTTCCTGTGAGAAGTACTTAGCAGAAGCCTCAGTCACCATTTTAACAACCCTCTCAATACTTTGTGTGTGGCAAGGCCAGTTGCGCACCTCCATGGGGGTGTTGATGAAGTTTTTCACCTCTGAGGTGCTTAGAGAGCAGGTGAGAGGTGGCTCTGACACACCTTCTGACCAGCTGATCAAGTCACCGATGCTGGAAGCATCACAATTGATGTCAGGTGTCCTTCTGCTCCTAACAGAGGAGTCCCCCAGCTGAGTGTCCGGGTCCCCCTCTCCCCTGATGGCCAGGATTCTCTCCACCCCTTCAATCCTCTCCTTCTGATCCTCAGAGCAGAGTAGTGTTTGGAGGATGACTTCACTGTGGGCATACCAAGCAGATCTTCTCACAGTTGGCATCACAATATCCAGCACCTCCTTTCTCTGGGACTTGAGGCAGTCCAGCTGAAAGAGGATGTGCCTAGGCCCTTCGATCCAGGAGTGCTTGACCTTCACGTTGAACCAACATGGGTAATACACTCCAATGATGAATTCCACAATGAATTGCAGAATCTTCAGGTTCTTTCCTTTAAGTCCGTGCTTTGACACCCAGAGCCTGAGAAGTCTGTTCGCTGTGGTGAGCCAGCGGCTGTGGTTTACTGGTCCTATCTCTAACAGAGCCAGCCCTGCAGGAAGTACTCCATCCCTGACTGCACAGACAATTTTATAGCCATAGTATTGATCAGTTGAGAAATCTTGAATGACCTTGTCAGGAAGCTTGATCAGTGGAGGGCCAACAGAGATTCGGGTGAAGTTTGGATTGATATCAAAGTCTGTAGCAGAATCAAGGAGCTTTCCTATTGGCCCGGATAATTTTTTGTCGGACAGAGTAGGGCCATCAAGGTCAACAATGAGATGGCGCAGGGGAAGTTCAACAGTGTGCAGGTTGCACACCAACCAGACCAGCTTTCTCCCCAGGTGCAGCTCCAGCTTCCGCATTACTCCAGCTTTCACACCAGTGTTGACATTTGTTGAGTCTCCTCCAATGGCCAACAAGGTCTTATCATAACCCCTCTCTTTCAGCCAGGCAAACAGGACCTTAGCAATCTTCTCCGCATGTGACTCCTCTTTAGTTGCTTTCTCTGGGGTAAAGTGGAACAGATAGTAGCTGCCAGGCTCACTAACAACACTATAGTGTTCTTCCTTGATCTTTGCGGGAAAAGATTGGTCACTGCCCTCAGCTTCCATCATCACATTGGTCAGGTCAATCCGCCCATCAAAGAGGATGCAAGAGATCCCCCCCTCCTCCCTGCACTTCTTCTCGAACTGTTCCCCCAGCTCTCTCATCAACTTCTGTGCTCTCTTGACCTTGCTCTTATCAATCACTTTACTTGTATTGTCTTCTGTGATGATTCCTGCGTCAATCAGAGCTGCTGTTGCTATCGCTGCAGTTGGCCTCAGCCCTATGCCATACCTTACACTAGCAAGGGCAATGTTTTGAATCTCATCATAGTTTTTCTGTACCTTTGCCGAAGCTGCTGGCTCAGGGTCAGTTTGAAGGAAGAGCTCAACTTCAGGAACAAACTCATCTTCATCACCACTTCTCTCTAATTCCAGATCCTCATCACCATCTGCCAAAAATCTCTTAACATCCTTCCTGGCTGCCTTCTCTGCTACTGCAGCACTTTCCTCCTTGCTCCTTCTCCTTTTCTCTGCCTTCCTTTCCATCCACTGCCTTTTCAATGTCCTGCTCAGTTGTACTAAAAATGAACCACCTAATTTTCGCTCAAATCAAAGTTGTTAATTAAATTTTGCTCAATGTATCACTATAATATGCGTAGAAATAGCTTTTTCTAAAATATAACAGAATAATACTCACATGTGAACAGTAACAAAAAAATTATCTGTAGATAATCACTAAATCTATCCCCTCACTGCAAGCCGAGGTGGTAAAATAGCTTCATAAATCATGAGTCACTTCAAATATTTCACAAAACGTTTTAGAATGTTCTGAAACGTTACATTCTAGCCTCTGAGAAAGGTGGCTCAGAAAATGGCCTTATGCGCGCCAGAAAACCGTCAAAATATTTCATATACCAAACTGTATGATAATTACAATTAAGTGGAATGGCACACCTTTTTATTTGAGTATTTAAATATTATTTATTATATGAATTACATTATATGTGTTTATATGAATTAGTTAGAACAATGCTCTATGAGAGATAACGTGAGCAGCCATGATAGAAAACGTGAGAAGACATATTCTGGGGTAACTACAATAGTAAAATAATCAACAATTTAATAATAATCAATTGCAAAATGATGTAGGTTAGGGTTATCAGATATTTTCTTCAGAATTGTGTTCTATACACCAAAATATGTCATTTGAACACCCCTCTCCATTGATTTAAAAACATGCATAGTATGACCCGCCCTACCACCTCAGCCTGGCCTCCTGCACCTTCTTAGATGCTTCCGCCACCTTCACTGTTCCTCTTATATGCTCATTTCTGACCCTATCCCTCCTCGTCACTCCACACATCCATCTCAACATCTTCATTTCAGCCACATCGATTTTTCTTTCATTGCTCTTCTTCATTGGTACAGTCTCCATTCCATACAACATTGCCGGCCTCACCACTGTTTTGAATACCTTTCCCTTCAGTTTCACTGGGACTCTCTTATCACAGAGCACCCCTGATACGTCTCTCCAGTTCTTCCACCCCGACTGTATTCTACAGTTTATCTCTCTCTCTGCTCCCCCCTCTGCATCCACTGTTGACCCCAAGTATTTAAAATGCTCCACCATCTTAACACGCTCTCCGCTCAATGTCACTTCCCCTCCTCGGTCCTGCTGCACATCACATCTTATATATTCGGTCTTCTTTCGGCTAATTCTCATCCCCCTACTTTCCAACGCCTCTCTCCAATTTTCCAACTGCTGCTCCACCTCCTCTTTCGTCTCCCCACTCAACACAACATCGTCTGCATACATCATGCACCACGGCGCCTCCCCTCTAATCCTGTCCGTCAACACATCGAATACCACATTGAAAAGGAAGGGGTTCAAAGCTGATCCTTGGTGCAGACCAACTTCCACCCCAAAGCTCTCTGACGCACCCACGCTACTCCTCACCTTAGTTGTTACTCCCCTGTACATCGCCTTGATCAGTTTAACATACTTCTCCGGTACCATCTTTTCCCTTAAGCATCTCCAAACTTCCTGCCGTGGTATCCTATCATATGACTTCTCCAAGTCAATAAAAACCATGTGCAATGCCTTCTGCCCCTCTCTGTACCTCTCTGCCAACTGTTTTAATGCAAAAGCTGCATCTGTCGTCCTCCTTCCCGGCATAAATCCAAACTGTTCCACTGACACTTCCGCTTCGTCTCTCAACCTACTCTCCACTATTCGCTCCCATATCTTCATTGTATGTGATATTAGCTTGATCCCTCTAAAATTCGTGCAATCTTGTACATCTCCCTTCTCTTTGAATATAGGCACTATGATGCTGGTCCGCCACTCATCCGGAATCACCTCCTGGTCAAACAACTTCTGCATTAGATCCCACACCAGATCCACCCCCTCATCTCCCAGTGCCTTCCATGCCTCGGCTCGTATCTCGTCTGGGCCAGTCGCTTTGTTATTTTTCATCCTATTCAGAGCACGACTCACTTCCATCCTTCCCACTTGTTCTGTCATAGCTACATTTGGTAATCCAACCTCATAGAAAGATCTTGGGTTTTCTTTATTTAATAATTCCTCAAAATATTCCTTCCATCTATCCTTTATCTCTTCATCTCTTTGCAGCACCGCCCCCTCCCTTCCCTTAATTT
Organism: Bathynomus jamesi; assembly: GCA_023014485.1. Taxonomy (NCBI): domain Eukaryota; kingdom Metazoa; phylum Arthropoda; class Malacostraca; order Isopoda; family Cirolanidae; genus Bathynomus; species Bathynomus jamesi. The sequence goes on from JAJOZX010000146.1 coordinate 1,792,666, forward strand.
GTTTTACCCGTGTAGTCTTTTGTCGCTCTATTTCTGCTCTTAGCCAATCTGTATATCTTCTTTTGTCCTTCACGATCCTCTAAATCCTCATACATCTGCCGATATGCCTCCGCCTTTGCTCTCGCCACTGCTCTCTTTGCCTGTTTCTTTGCTTCTTTATATACCACCTTACACTCTTCACTACTCGATTCTTCCCATAACTTCTTAGTTTCTCTCTTACTTCGTAGTGCTCTTTGGATCTCATCACTCCACCACCATCCTTCCTTATCTTCCCACACTTTACCTGATGTTTCTCTCAATATGTCTCTACCTGCCGTTCTCATGACATTTGCATTATGTACCCACCAATCCTGTACATTCTGTTCATCAACATGGATTTCACTCAACACTCTCTCTAAATTCCCGTTTCTTCCCCTCCTCTCTCAGTTTGTACCACCTAATTCTCCTCACTGTTGTTCCTCGGGTCTTTCTTCCTCTTTTCAACATCACATCCATGACTACCAACTGGTGTTGTGGCGTCACATGGTCTCCTGGAATAACTTTGCAGTCCCTCACCTCGGCCAATTGCGCCCTCCTATACAGTATGAAATCAATTTGCGATGTTCTGCCTCCACTCTTGTACGCAATAACATGCTCCTCCCTCTTTCTGAAAAACGTGTTTACAATCGCTAGATCAAACGATACAGCCATATCCAACACTCTCTCACCGTCCACGTTTGCCTCTCCATAGCCATGACCACCGTGCACTCTGACCACTCCATCGTTATGATCACCAACGTGTCCATTCATATCCCCGCCCAACACCACTCGTTCGTCCTCGGCAATACTCTCCATTTCTTCCTCCAATAACCTCCAGAATGCTTCCTAAACGTCGTCCGGACATCCACTTTGGGGGTGCGTATGCACTGATTATATTGAGTACATGTTCACCATAATTCATTCTCAAAGTCACCAGTCTATCTCCTCTTCGCTTTACTTCCACTATGCTATCCTTCAATTCCTTCGCCAATACAATACCCACACCATTCCTTCCCTCAACCGACGCCCCACTGTAGAACAATTTATATCCCTCACTGAGTTCTCTTGCTTTGTTCCCCTTCCAGCGTGTTTCTTGTACACACAACACCCCAACTCTCCTCTTCTTCATCAACTCCACAATCTCTCTTCCTCTGCCAGTCATGCTTCCAACATTCAGCGTCGCAATTCTCAGGTCCACCCGAGCTCGCTTCGTTATCCGCACCCGCTCTTGGTGCAGTAGCCCTCGCCTCACCACAGAGGTCGGGCGAGGTCTCTGTACGTCGCCTACGGGGTACGCCCTAGCCGTCATCGCATTTTCGTGTTGAAGACTCACCATTGTGGTTTTGGCTGGGTTTTTATGGCCGGATGCCTTTCCTGACGCCAACCCTCCCCATTTATCCGGACTTGGGACCGGCCGAGAACAAACCTCTTAATACAAACTAATCTATCATATTTTGCGACTTTTTAACTCTGGTAGGATTCAATTCCATTCCTATAGTGTAAGAGATACTTGAATTCATGTGTGTATTATGCCATATGATGTGCGTAATAAATAATCATTTTTAAATAGTTGGAGCGTTCAAGGTCATCTGTAATAATCTATAGACTACCCCTCAAGCCCACTCTCAACACTTAGATTCCTCTAAGACACAGCCGTCTTCAAGTAACATGAATGCGTAGAAATCTAAGGTGTTAAATTCCATATTATATAATTTATGTGCTAGGTTTAAGAACGCTGGCATTGAAGGATGGAAGGAAGGGACAGTAAAAGCGATAATAGGTTTAATGAAGGAAGTAGAATGAGGATGGAGGTAAGCGTTGCTATGTCGAAGGAAACGAGGTTGGGTGGGAAATTACGAAGGGAGGAGGAAATGCTAAACACAAACTCAAATATTTATTTTAATGCCCTAGACCTAGAAAGACAAAGAGCAAAATACCTTAAACTAACAATGAATTGACAGAAACAGAAGAGTCTGGTCTTAGACGCACTGATAGGTTTAACGTATGTGGCTAGAGGCCGCCACTCAGAATTACCTCTACTACCTAAGTCATAATAAGGTTATTTACTATGACAGAGTAGTCATGAGTAGTTATGGAAATAAAATATGATTATACTGTTGACGGCTGACTATATTCAGTTAGGATATAAACTATTGCTGACAATCTTTGGATCCTTGGATTTTAAGACGAATTTTTTATGCATATGTTCAACAAAATAGGAAATTGGCTGATTATTATTACCATTCGAAGGGGTGGTACCCTTCACAACCGAAATCAATTTCAGAAGGGGTGCATGGTACTCTCATTTCCTTTATCGTCCCAGCACGCTTCACATAAGCCATTTACACAAAGATGGAAAGGCAGTCTGTGCACCACGAGACGACCCAGGCAATGCGGGGAGCAATGGTGACATTGCATGAATATGGTGTGCCAATAAGAGAAATATCAAGAAGACTAGACGTTCATCAAAGCACTGTGGAACGGTGGATTCATCGGTATGAAGCAGAAAACTCAATCGCTACTTTGCCGAGGTCTGGTCCTCCGCGTTCAACATCTCAAGAGGAAGATGCTGCGATTGTTAATCATGCCAGAGAGCATCCGTTTGTTCCAGCGACGCATATTTACAGACACCTGAACCTTCGTTGTAGCGCAAATATAGTGAACAACAGACTTCACGAGGCAGGGTATTTTTCTCGCCGTCCAGCTATAAAACCTGCATTGACGATTGAGCATAAAGAGGCGCGGATGGGATTTGTCTTGCAATACTTGCCGCAGGAGGAAGAATTCTGGAGAAAAGTTGTGTACTGTGACGAAAAAACATTTTCAACAGATAGTCGTGGTTCCCTGCATTGTTGGAGGCAGCGCGGAAAACGCTATGAAGAAGGAAATGTTTTCCCGAGCAAACGTAGTGGTCACATTAATCTCGGTGTGTGGGGCTGGATGTCTGGCTATGGTGTCGGAGAATTGACTCAAGTAGATGGACGCTTTACTGGACAGCAATATTGCCAGATACTGGAAGAGGTGCTGCTACCCAGTGTTCGTGCGTATCTGGTTCCAGCACCGGAACCATTTTACTTAATGGAAGATAACAGTCCCATTCATAGGAGTAACGTTGTGAGAGCGTGGTACGAAGATCACCTAGAGATTATTAATCTAATTCTGCCACCACGTTCTCCTGATTTGAATCCGATTGAAAACCTTTGGGTAATAATGATTAACGAATTGGAGCAACGCAATGAAAGAACATTTGAAGCACTTTTAGCTCACACGAGGAATAGTTGGGAGAGCTTACGCCGAACACCAAACATTCCCTACAATCTGGCCTCTTCTGTGCCGCAACGATTGCAAGAAATTATTGATGCTGGAGGAAGCTATACGAAATACTGATGTTAAAGCCATGACGTAAATGTGTATCGAATATATATTTATGTTAATATAGAATTTTATTATATTTTTATGTTTGACATCTATAAAAGTATATATTGTGACCATGAAAGAACTTTACTTATCCTTAGTTAGAATCTTTTCTTGCAATGTCTACGCTTGTGGAGATGATAATATATGCATTGTTGAAACAAACTATAAGAAGGTAATAGTTTCAGGAAAAAAATAAAAACTGGCAACATCGAGGTCATCACATGTTTATGGGAATTGTCATATATGCTACCAATAAACTCTTATATACTACTGTATACAGTACACTATATTTAGGCTGACCATATTTCCTTGAGACAAAAACGGGACATTGGGATCGCAAAAAAGGGACGGGGGTTATGTAATATTCTGTATTCATGAAAAAGTAAGTACATAAACATATTGAGCTTACAATTATTCTTCAGTGACAGAACCCATACAAAAACCCATACAAAACGGTACTGTCCCGTTCAAAACGGTACGTATGGTCAGCCTAACTATATTACGTAATAATTACGATGAACAAATCAAATGCAAATTTCTCTGATTCACGGCCCGCCAGTCTTGCTTTAGACTAATGACTTTCATAAGATGGAATAGGTTTAACATAGTTCGTTTAATAGGTTACCACTTAAAACAATGGATAAACTATATATTAGTGAGATGACCGTGACTTCCTCGAAATGCGAACGCGTGAGAGGTTCACTGAGGAATTTGGTCATTAGGTTCTTCACGTAGGATATATATCACAAACAACAATATTGACAACAATTCCCAACAATTACTTAATATCAATAATTGCATTTGAGCAAATAATTTAAACCTGCGTCAAAATAACTTAGGTATCATGCCATGATTTGGGATATTTGCCGAATTAGTCGTTCTCTATAGTCTACACGCAGGGGTCCCCAACCCTATGCCCGCGAGCACCATGGTGCCCGCCGACCCTTTTGCGTGTGCCCGCCACTGACTGACTACGATTGATAAGTTTTTATTTAAATTTTTAATAAAATGTTAAGTATGTTACATATTTTAAATATTTAGTTACTAAATATTTAAAATATGTAACATACTTAACATTTTATTAAATTTTAGTAGTTAATTACAGAAACAGATGCTCATTTATTTGAAAATAATTATTTCTTTATAAATAAATTAAGTTATCGTTTTGATCATTTTTCTAAGATTCTTAGTTAGCCCATCCTTGTTTTTTTTTGTGTATTATGTTCAATATTTTACATAGGAATTAAATGGTTTTTTTTGTGTATTATGTTCATTATTTTACATAGGAATTAAATGTTTTTTTTTGTGTATTATGTTCATTATTTTACATAGGAATTAAATGGGTTTTTTGTGTATTATGTTCATTATTAAGTCCAACTATAAATTTGTCTTGAAAAAGTAAATGGTGCCCGCCGCACTACCGGTAGTCTTGAATGTGCTCTTCGGCACAAAAAGGTTAGGGACCCCTGGTCTACAGTATATATTGAGACGGTATAATGTAATGCCCAGCTAATATTATGATGACTAGGATTGCTCCATAACCATCCCAACATCCCGAAACTTGCTCCATTCTGCCTCTTAATCATTTGTATTTTAAACACTAAAATGTAGCAGAACTGACGTAATAATGGACGTCATTGATTGTGTTAGAGCAGTTATGTGCACCAATCCAAACACACCTCCGCTGCCATAAGGACCGCCCATTTTATACCTAACAGACTAGCTTGGGACGAGACAGAAGCGTGAGACTTCTTGTAAGCACTGTACATATTTGCCTTATACATATCCATATATTTATTTCTGAAATTAATTGACTGCTGCTCGCCGACTTTTTATATATTGTGAAACATAGAACCCGTTCAAAAATAGGATATTTTTATAAAGAAAATAATAAATTAGCCCTAAAATTAAAATCTAGTTTTATTATAATGTTATATTAATATTTTTTATAATAAGATTTAAAGATATATTTGTAGATTAAGGCAAAAATTTTGTTTTTGCTTTAAATTTGGGGGGTCTTTCCTGTTTCATTAACTGTTTCCGATTTTTATGAAAACAACGTGATATGTACAGTTTTTCACGCTGATTTCAAAATTATAAACCATTTCATCGAGAAATACTTAGGTTAGGTTCGGTTAGGTCTAAAAATAAGTTTTTTCGAAATGAAAGTAAATTATAGAATACTACAAAAAGTACTAGAACGGTGTAATCACTGCAAGCATAGGCTAAGCTATTTTTTAAACGGTGGCGTTGCGCATCTATTTTGTTCTTCCGCTGCAAGCAGAGACTATAGTTCAACATCTTTTTACTTTCCAATGACTGACAAATTTAATTTTATAGAATTATATAGGAAGACCGAGACAGAAGAAAATGCAGTAAATTTTTTACAAGAATATAACTTAATGCCGAAAGAAAAACAGTGTCCTAGAAAACATTAAATGCTAATAAGCCTAACTTAACCTAACCTAACCTAACCTAAGTATTTCTCGATGAAATGGTTTATAATTTTGAAATCAGCGTGAAAAACTGTACATATCACGTTGTTTTCATAAAAATCGGAAACAGTTAATGAAACAGGAAAGATCCAAATTTGGTTTACGTGTTTCAGTTTTTGTTTGAAAGAATAGACCGGATTCCAACACATCACAACCTTGGCCATCGTGGCGGCTTTCTGTCACGAGCTTGATAATTAGTTCCGACTATTATCTGGCCATTTTTTGAGACCTTACCGGTCTAATGGGTGGTGGTGGTGGTGGTGGTGGTGGTGGTGGTGGTGGTGGTTATGATGTCTATGAGGTATGACATGTATTTTCGAGATGAGGCTATGTGTGATGGGAATTGTGAGATATTGTAAGGGCTTGCATCTATTTTGTTATAATAGAACTGCTTTAATTCTCCGTGTACGTTGTGTTGAGATGTGGCTATGTATAATTGCGAGTATTCTAAGGGTTCGTTTTTGGGATAGAACTGCGTTAATTCACCTATGCGTGTGTGTTTTTGAGGCATAGCGATGCTAGTTTATATGTACGTAAATAACTGTGCACGCCCTATACGCCTGGCTGTGAAGCGAAAAGCTGCCTTCTAAGCCTGATGGTCGTGATGCTGAAGACACCATTATGCGATGCTCCATAGCTACGAACGGATGGACCTTCTCTCTTTTCTTGTGTTTAGGTCATCCACATTTACACACCCGCATGTATATATATTTGGGTGGGTCTGAACATCCAGGTTAGGTTACCCCTTGGAGTTCACATACGTACAACTCGTATATATATATATATATATATATATATATATATATATATATATATATAAATAAAAGTTCACATTCATTTCACATATTTCACATAATCCTTGTTAACCTTGTTGCTGTTCCGTGCATTGGTCTCTCTTCACACGAAGGTCAAGCTGGTGGCCCCGCTTCTAGGTCTGGCTTGGTGGAGGAGCGAGTTGCTTTCTTGCGCTCTCCACCGCACATAGCCAGGTACACCCGGCTCACCTGGTACCGTCCTCAGCCAGGCATCTAGTTTTCTCTTGAAGACTTCAACTTTGACTCCTGTAACGTTTCTGAGGTCCTTTGGAAGCTGGTTAAAAAGCCTTGGCCCACTGAGAACCAAGCAATTTTCCTTCAGTGTTGAGGAGGTCCCTTGTCGGGCCTTTAATTTAGAAACACTACACATTCTGCCTTTCTTATTTTCCAGTGTTGTTTGAATGATAATTGGGTTTAGTTTTAGATTTGGTACCAGTTTTTCGATCATTTTTCATATGTAGATTATGGTGTACCTCTCTCTTCTTCTTGGCAGCGATCAATCTTGGCTGCGAAATGTCTCTGCGTTTCTTCTAGTTTATTAGTTTCTTCGTTTCTATATGAAGACGTCAAAACTGAGCAGAATTCAAGTTTTGCTATAATCAATGTTTTTAGCAGGGGAATCATTACTGTTCTGTCCCTTCTTTTGAACGTTCTTAGTACCTGTCCCGCGACTCTTTTTGCTTTATTTATCGCTATCTGATTTTGTGTTTCGAATTTCGCATCATCCGTCATTATTACCCCCAGGTCGATCGCTTTCGTGCTTCTCTGAATTTCCTGTCTATCTGGAGCATAATATGCAGTCTGTTTAAGTTCCTCATTTCTACCATATCTCAAGAGCTGAAATTTCTCGATGTTAAATGTCATGTTGTTGTCTTCTAGCCATTTGTATATTTTGTTCGTGTCCCTATGCAAGGCCTCCACTTCATTTACATCACTGATTTTTCTGCTGAGCTTTGTATCGTCTGCAAACGATGTTACTAGACTGTTGCTGTTTACGCCGCTGTCTATGTCTGTTAGTATGATAATGAACAGGAGTGGGGCCAGTACTGTACCTTGTGGTACTGAGCTGCATACTTCCGATTCTGATGATGATATACCTTGAATTATGACGACCTGTAGACGTTCTCTAAGGAAGTTGTAGATCCATTTTCCCACTTTGCCTGTTATTCGCATATATTTCATTTTATGAGCTATTATACCGTGATCACATTTGTCGAAAGCTTTAGCAAAATCTGTGTATATGACATCATAGTTTTGAATGCCTTCCAGTGTATCTAGGATATCGTTGTAGTGTTCTATTAGTTGTGATAGGCATGATCTACCTGATCGGAATCCGTGCTGATTTTCGTTGAATCTTTCCAGTGTCAAAGAAATCATAAATTTTCTCTAACTATTCTTTCAAATACTTTGGTGAGGTGGGACGTCAATGACACTGGTCTCTAGTTCTTTGCTTGATCTCTATCCCCTCCTTTATATATAGGGACAATGTTTGCTCTTTTCAAGATGCTCGGTATTTCCCCAGTGTCTAGCGATCTTCTCCATATCCAGTATAAAGGTGTAGCTATTTCATTTTTACAGTTTTTAATCAATAATGCGTTCTAGTTGTCCGGACCTGCAACTGAATGTGGTTTCATTTGTCCTATAGCTCTCGCTACATCTTCTGGGGTAAAATCAAAGTCTGTTATACACTCTTCTTGCAAATTCTCTTCAAAGAATGCATCTGTTTCAGTTATCGCTTTGGTCACTTTATGGGTACTAAAAACTGATTCATACTGGGCTCTCAATGTTTCAGATATTTCTTTTGGATAGTTAGTTAGTTCATTATTTCTCTTCCTTAAGGGCCCAATAGCAGCGCGCATTTTTGTTTTCCTTTTTGCATAGCTATAGAAGTATTTTGGATTTTCCTTTATTGCTTCTACCGCCTTTTCCTCTTCCCTCTCTGTATGGTCCTTAATCAGGGCTTGTATTTCCCTATCGATACCCTCCAGTTTTTCTTGTATTACTTTCCTGGCATTATCTCCGCAGTTGGCTAACTTCGCCTCCACTCTCTTTCTTTTGCGGAATATTCTTCTCTTTTGCCTCTCTAGCCAGCTCCTCTTTCCTTTTGGCTGTGATTTCAGAGCATATTTTTCTAAAATTCTCAGCGTTTTTTCTTCCAAGGTTGTTAGCATTTCTTCAGTTGTTTGATTCTCTAAAACTGTTCTCCACTCTATTTGGGCCATGTGCGATCTGATTGCTTCACAATTTATAGTCTTGCCCCAAATTTGATATATAATATATATATATATATATCTTTGTGGGCCTGAGCAGCCAGGTTTGGTTACCCATTGGAGTTCACATTCATTTCACACACACACACACACACACATATATATATATATATATATAATATATATATTGTAGGGGGGTTCAAAAACACCCTCATCACGTTGCGTACAATTACAATGTAACATTGCAATGTTGCATGCAGTTGCAATGTACTCTACATTTTTGCGGTAGTACTACTCAAGGGTATTAAAAGAGGTTAGCCACAATATTGTTGATGATTTAGTAGCCATATTGAAATAATCATTCGAATTAGGGAAAGTTCCAACCGACTGGAAATTAGCATATGTAACACCAACCTTTAAAAACGGGGAAAGGCAAAATCCTTGTAATTACTGCAAAGATCAACTTAACGTCAGTTTTCGGCAAGCTGTTGGAATCCATTGTTACAGAACGTAGCGTGTATCTCCTTGAATCAAACAACTTTATTTTTTATTCTCAACATGTATTCAGGACAGCATAAATTTTGTCATACAAACCCGTTAGAATTTTTCCATAATATGTATACTTTATACGACTTAAGAAGAACAATAGATACGAGGTATGTTCAAAAAGTTCCCGAACTGGTTATGCTCCGCGCATCACATGACGCACATGTGCGTCATATGATGCATGTTGTAGTGTGACTCAGTCTGTGTCCAAAGACGGTTACCGCTTGTTGATATCTTATTTTGTTCTCTCGATATTTACTGTTTTGTGAAGTCATTTTGTGTGATTTGTCCCATTTTGTGCACTTGAATAATGGCTACTGTCGCGCACTTTTATTGCGATGACTGCTGTTTTGTTTCAACGTCATACCCGTACACCCACGTCTCGTCATCCGTAACAATGTTTCTGAGAAAATTTTCATCAAGATTGGCACGTTAAAGGAAGTCTTGAGACACAACAACACGTTGCTCTTACTGCTCAGCAGTCAAGAGTCGTGGCACAAATTTGGCTGACACACGACGCATCCACAAATTCTCTCTGAGTATCGTGTGGCATGATCCTATCGAAATGTCCATTTCGTCTGCGACTTCCTTGACTGTCAGTCTACGGTTCCCTCGAATCATTCCACGAAAACAAGCAACAGTGTCATCAGTTCCTGAAGTGGAAGGTCGTTCCCACCCTAGCATCGTCCTCCGTCGACGTTCAGCCTCCCTCAAAGCGCTTGTGCCACTTAAAGCGGTTGTCCGACTTAATGCGTCATTGCCAAATGCTATGTTCAGCATGGCATGGGTTTCAGAAGCAGTCTTGCCCAGCTTTACGCAAAATTTTATGCACACACATTGTTCTTCAACAGTAGTCATTATTCAAATGCACAAAATGCAATAAAACACAAAATTACTTCACAAAACAGTAAATATCGAGAGAACAAAATGCGATATCAACGAGCGGTAACCGTCTTTGGACACGGACTGAGTCACACTACAACATGCGTCACATGACGCGCATGCGCGTCATGTGATGCGCGCGCAGCATAAGCATAATCAGTTTGGGAACTTTTTGAACACACCTCGTATATGTACTGTATCTCGACTTTCAAAAAGCCTTTGACAAAGTTCCTCACGTGAGATTAATGACAAAAGTTAGAGGACTAGAACTAGACCAGGACTAGAAAGCTAGAGGACTCGTTTCCAATAGGAGTGAAGATTGGTTAAGAGATAGGAAGCAGAGAGTGGTAATAAGTGGAGTGGCTTCGAAGTGGGCTCCCGTCACCAGTGGGGTTCCACAGGGTACCTTTCTGTTTCCTTTACTCTTAGCCAAAGTGTAAACATGTTTAAAAATAGGCTAGACAAATTCTAAATATACTCAGGGTTTAAGACTGTCCTCGCATATAATATAATTTCAGAAAAAAGTATTGTAACGAAACCCTCCAGGAGTTCGCTTAAACATTTCATCTTACACTTAATTCTTCCCCCACTTTAAAGACGTCTCTGGTTGATTGTATCCCACATAGCATGATCAACCATCGAGAAACTAATTTTTTTATCACTTGTCTCAAAAACACCTCTTAGTGGGAGACTCTTAAATTCGCCGTAGCAACAACGGGTGATCACCCACGAAACCTTTTCATTCTCCATAAGGGACAAGTGCACGAGGATAGATACAACGACCTCCCACTGATATTCCTCGCCGGAAAGAGATTTTCTCTACTCCCGTGCTGCATAAACACCTTTCATAGTGGGAGACCCAAGTTGAAACTCGATGACATTTAAAGAGTTGGCAGACACGTACACAGGACAGACATCCACTTACAGAAAACACGCTCACACTTACCTGCCTTGTCAATATGTTTAAGAACAGAGTAGAAAAATATTTTGTAGAAATACATAATTTTATAATATTTTTTTTAATGCATGGCATGGATTAGGTGAGGTAGAGCTGCATTTCTATTGACAATTTTTTTTTCTCTTGGTTGGCTGAATGCACGTGACGGGTCAGGACATAGTGTTGAAATATGATTTCTGTTCTTAATTCTTGTTTCCATATGTTCGATGTTTTTGTGACGATACCAAGTGGTTGATTTGCGATGGGCACAAGTATATTATTGGTTAGTTTATACGGCGGTGCTATCTTGTGCATGCTCTCTGTGTGTATAGTGTAATTTTACAGCTAGCTTATATATTCCCCCTTTTCTTGTAAAATTTCCTTGGCTACTTTTCCAGGATCAAGGTATTTTTTCAACCTTTTTCCGTGCCTTCCTCTAGCGGGGAGTGAGCGGAAGGGAGAGAACCTAATACTTTTCTATTCAGTTTTTTACTGCGCTAGAATAGTTAAAAAATTAACAGTTTAATAATTGGAACCTTCCGTTAGGCATATGGGCTACAATCGACGGTTACGCGCCCTGAACTTGTTTTCGCTTGAAACTCGGAGGCTGCGCGGTCAACTGATCGAGGTTTTCAAGCTCTTACGAGGGTTCAACGATGTCGATTTTAGAAGTATGTTTAGTTTAAATGATAACCCAACTCGCAACAATGGTTGGAAGTTGGATTTGAAACGGTTTAGGACTAGTGTGTGTGGGAATTACGTTACGTATAAGATCTGTGACACATGGAACAGGTTACCTTCGGAAGTTGTGAACAGTTCCTCTGTGGATCAGTTCAAGAAAAGGTTAGACGAAATCTTGCACACTATTTGAGTGTGTAAAGACATTTAGGACCTCAGTCTGCGGAAATTTCTTTTCCTGTAAAATAGTTGATATCTGGAACCAACTCTCCTCAGAGGATGTTTCCAGTCAAAGTGTAAATCTGTTTAAAAATAGGCTAGACAAAGTACAGAACACACTCATAGTTTAAGATTAAAACCTCAGAAAACTCTGCAGGAGTTCGCTTGCTCAGTGTCTCTGTGAGCAAGCTAAATATAGAGCTATTTATATATTCTCCACTTTCCTGTAAAATTTCCTTGGCTACTTTTCCAGGGTCAAGGTATTTTCTTCAACCTTTTTCCGTACCTGCCTCTGGCAGGGAGGGAGCGGAGGGTGGGGAGAGAGCCTTCTACTTTTCTATCCAGTTTTCTACTACTGCTAGCATAGTTTGAAAGACAAAATTTTCCCTGGCACCCGTTGCCATTGGTACCTCCTCGGTATGGGCCGCAAGGCCTTTTGAGGTACTTCTTTTCCTCCTTGTAACTCTCTCTCTTTTCCTTGTAACTCCTTGTAACTCTCTCTCTCTTCCTTGTAACTCCTTGTAACTCTCTCTTTCCTTGTAACTCCTTGTAACTCTCTCTCTCTCTCTCTCTCTTTGTATATAGAAACCTGTAAGTAATTCCTCTTTGTAGAGAAATAATTTCCTTTCTCTAATTTTATTATTTTAAAAAAGTGACCGTTAAGCCTTCCTTTTTGCTTACCGTAATGGAACATTCTAAATTGCTTCGGTTCTAGTCGTTCGGTCAAATACTTTCAAGAGGGAAAATGAAATAACTTTCTAATCTTTTTCTGAAGAAAAAGAAGAGAATAAATTGAAAATAGGTTAATCCCGTTTCATTAGATGCGAATACGTAAATTGGTTTACTCAAGAGATTGAAAATTATATTTTATTAATTTATATATTTACTGTAGTATCTGGAGTGAGAATACGAACGGCCTTTATTGTACGTCCTTGCAAATAAATAAATAAATTGCTTTGTGAGTAAACGTATTTGATGTGTAGAAAAATGTGTACAAATTATCTAACAAATGTCCAGAGAGAAAGGAATTTATATCGATATGAACACAAAACAAAAAGAATAAATTATGTGCATTAAATTTTTCATGATTTCAACTTCATATGAATTTGTTTCTATAAAAGCAAATGTAAAAATTAAGTTCTAAACCTACGTGAAAAAACTCAATAAAATCGGCAAACAAACTGAGAGACTCGTGCTTTTCCAAACCATTCGAGTTTCACGTAGTAGGGTACACCGAAAGATTTGAAACACACGTTGCGAGCGGCTTTTCATTTATAAGGGGTCATTCAAAAACCACCCACGTGGTCCTTTTTTGGGTGGTTTTCAAACCCGTCCCCCCACCTTTGTGGTCATTTGTGGCCAATGACTTAAACCCCCCCTCCAAAACCACGTGATCTTCTGATGTCACCCCCACCCCTTCTTAATCTTATATAAAATGTAAGGTGCCATATTAGATTTCTTATATTATTGAGAGGTAATGAGTAAATGAACAATTAAAAGGCATATCTTCTAAATAAACTGTATTAATTGTTTGTTTCTTTAATTGAGAATAATATCTTGAATAAAAAATGTAATTTTGAATGTTCAAAAAATTATTTATTGGAGCATACATATTGGATACTTACTAACATATTGGATGCATACATATTAATTGGAGCATACAGTATAGCGTATTTATATTTCTTCCCAAGGTTGTACTCTTTGATCCTCTGGGACGTGGCCACGTGATTAAACGCCAAGACCCCCCCTCCTCCATGTGGCCCTTGGTGGTCAAATAAGGAACCCCTCCCCCCTTTTAAGGGCCACGTGGTTTTTGAATGGCCCCCTAAGATAGTCGATAGGTGTAACTAACAGTCTTCCTTCGGGAGTCGCAGCGAGTACTTCAGTAAATATGTTTAAGAATAGGTCGATATGTATTTTAGTAGCATAAATTTGCATTAACGGTTGGGTAAATTAAGAATGGTTTTTTATTTAATATAGGGAGTAGCCTGATTTTCCTTTTGTTTTAAATGTAGTAGGAGGTGCTGATCGGGTCTGGTTGCACTGAGAGCACTTGGAGTTCTCAGATGATAGCTCCATTAGTAGAGACGGGAAGCTTGAAAGGAATTCTTGTGAGTCAAAACCTCCGAATAGCTAATTATGTTTAAAGGATGGCTACTCTTTAGGTACAGAGTGTTTATGTATAAAGATAAAGCAGCGATATCCCTGGTCTGAGCTGGTTATAGAGCACTGGTTATTGTTGATATGAGAACGCACGGGAGTCAAAACATTGGAATAAGCCTACAAGGGGAGTCGGTTCGGGTGGAGTTGAGAATGGTGGTGTTCCGTTTTGATCGTAAATGTCGTGGGAGGCGCTGGTCGAGTCTGGTGTCAGAGCACTAGAAGTTCTAAAATGATAGTTCTTTCTTACTTTTTAAAATTTTTATTTACCTGTCTCTAATGGGAATTCTGTGGCGTCAAGACCTCATAAAAAATTATTTTGGAAAGCCACTTCTGTCCCCGCTTCCTTCCTTCTTTTGCTCGTTCCTTTATTTTCTCGTCATTACAACGGGAGTTACCTGCAGGGAGTGCTAGTCAGGATAGAGTGGAAATAGCAATGTTCCCTTTGCCAATAAATATAGTGGCGGGTGCTGATCTGGTGTGGTTTCGGTGTACTGGAAGTTCTCAGATGATACTACAGTGGTGCAGAAGGGAAACTTGATGGGAACACTGAGGAGTCAGAACCTCCGAATATATGTTTTCGAACTCAGAGATACTACTTGCATATACAATGTAGGATTGCTAGTACAGTTTAAGAAAATTGCAGTGTCTAACTTAGCCAGCTTGAGAAATTTTCGTAGTTTTATACAGAAGTAATGGTCTATTTTTTTGCATTAAAAATGTAAATGTAGAAGAAGGCGTTAGTCGGGTCTGGTTTCAAAGCTTCAGAACAGTGGGAATTCTCATATGATAAGAAACTTCATGATAACTCTCGGAAGTCAAAACCTCCGGACAAACATACTGGTGCTGACCAGCTGGAGGTGTCTCTGAATCAGTGCTTCCGTATCTAAGTAATTCATACGCGAAGAATGTAATATAAACTACGTTATGCTAATTTTTTCTTGGAAAAAAGGAGGAAATCGTATACATGATGTACGCTCTCGTGGAAATACTTAACCCGAGAAGACCACACATAATAACTAGTCTACGTAACATCATTATGAAACTTAAATTTATATATTGAATTAAACAATTTACTGTTACTAAACAATAATAAAAATTATCTTACGTAAAACAAAGGACATCGTTTCCAGAAATACAAATGTACTTTTGTCGTATATAGCCCTCTTTGAGATGTGGTAGCAACGCAGTCCCTCTTCCTCCACCACCCTCACTCCCTCCCTCTCCTCCTCCCACTCTCAGGTGTTGTCATAGTAATATTTTTATTTTTTGAAAACCAGTGACAGAATAAATATATTGTTCACTGTAGTTTTGGTGGTAATGCTAGGACGATTATGTATTTTATTCATGCATTATTCCTAAATTTAGGGAATAGAGTAGTTAGGTTATTTCACAAACGTACGTGGGATACTTTAAAAACTTTGAATCATAGGATTTTGATGAGGCCATGTTATAGTTAAAGTACAAGATGTAGTATCGACTTTTCCTCCAGTAAATAATATTTCTGTTTAAAGTCCATGCATCATCAACAAATGATTATCCAGGAAAAGGTCTATCCATGGAGAGATAATAACATAGTTCAATTTTTTATTACAAAAATAAACATGAATCAAGTAAATTTAGGGATTTTCTTAAGAACATAGAAAACAGTGTTCAAATTATAAGGAACTGACAATTGTTCAAGTAAATAAATATATATTTCCTACATCACAACTACTATACACAATTACTCGGTGCTTGGTCCATCCTCCATTATTATTAATGACTTCTTGTCGCCTATTTAGAACAGATGCCACGTGATTGTAGATGACTTGTGGGTCCGTGTGGAAAAGTTCCCACTCTGTCATGGTGTGTTCCAGCAGGTGCCGAGATGTCCGAGCCTGCTCAGGCTCCCAAGCGTTAACCACATTTGCCCACACATTTTCAATGGGGTTTAGGTCACACCTCTTGGTGGGCCAGTTCAGCAGCTCGACATCCCGTTATTCCTGAAACCATCGATTGATGATCCTGGCAGTACAGTATGAACAGGGCAGTTATCCTGTAAAAAGAAATTAGCAAAACTTGAGAGTTCACATTTCATCCATAGTTTTTTGAAGTTGTCTTAAGACGACGCAAAAACAAATAAATAAATAAATAAATAAATAAATAAAAATAAAGATACATTTAAAATTACATTTAAAACTACATTTACTGATGTCCTCCTTTAATCATATTAACTTAAAATGTACACTGTTTGACCTTCATTAAGTCATTTTCTTGAAAGCATATTCTGTGTAATGAAAATAATTTAGTTGTAATACTTACCTGCATAAATATAATCCGCTCACCAAGCGTATGTCCTTCCGGTTGGCAGCATCACCTCCTCCAGTATCTCTAAATACTGATCGGCTGTAAACCTCCTGTTAATTTCTGCCAGCTTTCCATTGCCGAACAGGGGCACCTATCCCCACACGTTGCAGGTCACGTGTTCACTCCTTGCCCCTTCGTATATGTGTTGGTGGGCATACCTTGTATTGTCTGGGTTGGGCCGTCCAAGTTACGTCACTACCATATACGAGCTGTAAGTCGTTTCCCTTTTACCCTACTTTAACCTATTTCTTATATTTAGGTATACCATAATAATCGTGATTTTTTTTTTTTTTTACTAATGCAAAAAGTGTCCCTTTCCCTTTCTGTATAAAGTACACTCGATTGCAACAATATTACTATTACATACTTTGTATAACAATCGTTAATCATATTACTCTTTTCTCTATTTGAGAATATTATCTATTTTGTAAATTGCTTTGGAAACTGATGGAAAGCAAATGTGATAGCGGTATATAGACTCATAGACCAATGTTTCAAGGATAAAAAATAAAGTGTGGGAGTATTTACACACACACACACACACACACACACACACGATATTCACCTCTCATTTTGACCGGATGCTACTCCTGTTCCCCCTCCCCCTCCTCATGCATTTCTTCCACATCTCGGAGAGGGCTATACAGGGGTAGAGGGCGATTATTGCAAGGGACTGTACCCCTGGATCAGTGCTCCCTTAACTAAGTAATGAACTCTGCAGCTTTTCTTTTCATTATACTTTCCTACTTTCCTATAAATCTTCTTTCACAACAATTTTCTGTCAACATTTGCTGGTGGAGGGGGAGTCTTGTCTGTTCTATACATTGATACTACTACTATTCCTGTGTGAAAGCTTTACATGTCTATAAGTGTGAACATGGTGCAAGTTTTTAGTATTTATTTTCATTTGCTTATTCTATTTTTTCTTTTTTATTAGGCGTAGGGATGTGGCGACTCCACTCCACTGTCCACCTCCTGCGATACAGGAGGGGAAGGACTTGGTTGTGGACCCATCCTTCTTTCTTTCTCCCCAAGAAAGGCAACAATAGCCTCTGACGTAGGCGCTGCGCCTGCCTGGGTGGCTCACGTAACTGCAGCCAGGCACATGAAGGTGTATGGAATGTAAGGGGAATAAATGATGAGCAAAAGAGAGAAGTGGTGCAGATGTTCAAGGGTGGAAGGTTTGATGTCCTGAATTGTGTGAAACAAAGAGGGAAAGAGGTGGAGAATGTGAATGAGAGGTGTTATTTGTGTGAGGTTGGGTGTGAGCGAGAGGGCGAGAAGAAAAGAAGATGCGAGCCTCGTAATGGACGATGTATGGTATGAAGCGATGAGACTTTCCATGTGTCAATTTCCGGATTGTGTGTGTGTGTGTGAAATTTAAATTTGTGAGAATGAAAGTGGCGGTAGTAGTTGGATATGTGCCGTGTGATGATAAGTATGAGGATGAGAAAGAAAGCTTCTGGAGAGAGTTCGATAGTGTGGTCGGAAGGGTGCCTGAATGTTACAAAATGTTTGTGATAGGAGACATGAATAGGAAAGTTGATGTGGGTCCGGAGGATGAGGTATTTGGAAACATGGTATACGAGGAGCGAATGGTAATGGATATAGTCTGAAAGAGTTATACAGTAAGAGAGAGCTGTATGTAACGAATGTAACGAACGCTGATGTATGGCTATGAGACGCTTGTTTGGCATTTAAATTCAGTCAAGACTGAAAGCACTTGTGATGAATAATTTAATAAATATGAGTGATGTAAAATGACTGACCTTATGAAAAATGAAGATGTTCGGGAAGGGTTTGGAGGAAAAATGTATTGAAAATGAAAATTAGGATAGTGGGCCACGTTGGGTGTGGTCACGCCGAGAGAATGAATAATGATAGAACTGTTATAAAAGTGTAGAATAGCGAGTGCCTAGATGTGAGTTAACAAAAAACAGAGACGAATAGAAGCGTTGTGTAAGGTGTGGAAATGGAGACATTGGTCTCCCCTGACGTACTACTAGAGGTATAACTCCAAACTTGTCATGAAAGGTAACACTGGATCCTTGAGTTTGGGCTTTACCTTATTTCCGGTGTTTATCCTTATATATCCTTGTGTGTGTGTAAATGATTTTGGTGTCTTTTGGTCACGAAGGGGAAACGGATTTTTATGTATATGCAAATACACTTGTAGTATACACCACCTTCGATTTCCGAAATTGTTTTTAGTATAATTTCCACAGTGTACTGATAGATAGCTTTCAAGTGTAAAAATGTAGAATATATTTTGAAATACAGTACATACACACCTTACTTTCGACGACTATTGTGAAATAATATATACAGTATATATATATATATATACATAGGTACAGTATTAGTTCCCGTGTTGTTTATAACAATGATTACAGACATTGATGCAAATATTAAAATATTAATGGCACTGTCGTATCGTGTTTCACGGACTATTGGTCTCGATTACAATCTCTCAAACTCTACTCTCTGGAAAGAAGACTCGAGCGATACACAATAATATACATATGCAAAATACTTAAGGAATATGTCCCGAACTTAAGAAATGAAATAAGAATACACTGGAATGAGAGAAGAGGTAGATTCTCCATTGTTCCAACTGCGGTGGGTCACGGGGCAGTGTAAGTGAAGAAGGAAAATACTCTAAGAATACGAGGCCCAAAACTCTTTAACAG
Organism: Bathynomus jamesi; assembly: GCA_023014485.1. NCBI lineage: Eukaryota > Metazoa > Arthropoda > Malacostraca > Isopoda > Cirolanidae > Bathynomus > Bathynomus jamesi. Next base: position 1,812,082 of record JAJOZX010000146.1, read on the forward strand.
GCTGTCAAAAGAACTGAAGACCCTCCAGCACACAAACCTAAGTAATTTGAAGAACCAACTAGACAGGTCTTTGTGCGAAGTTTCTTACCAACAATGCGTAGCTAGCTACGAAGGCAGGATGAGAGTGGAAAACAATTCTCTCCGCTACATCCCATAAAAGAGGCGGTGAGCAGCAAAGGGGTCGACCGCAAGTATATATATTGTTATATGACGTGGTTTTATATTTTATTTTTAATGTGTAAGTTATACCCTTATTTTAACCTGTTCTCGTGCGCAACCCTTTAATTTATGTGGTGCCCACCCTTTTCCGATTGCACTTATTTCTTACGCGCGTGTTCGTTTATTTCAGGATGACTCTGCCTATCCACTCGGATGGCCCTTTAATTTTATACGCGTATTTTCCCTCGGCTTTCTTGAAGCCCACTTTGGATTTTAAACTTTCAATGTTAATTTACCCTCAGCTTACAAGAGAGGCCTATTGCAAGGTAGCATAGAGACGACACACTCCCTCTTATAAAGTTTATTTAATTTCACTCCAATTAAGACATAAATTGAAAGAAATATTCGGATCTACAATTACAAATTTTGTTTAAAAAATCAAATTCTTAATTTAAAGAAAATGTTTGCAAGTATTTAAGTCTCAAAAAACATTTATACAAAGGGGTTTTTTATTTGCGTGTAACTTTAAAAACCACTAAATTCAAATTTTGTAATCTAAGAAGAAGTTTACTTACAAAAATTTGGGAGATTTACTCTCGACAGTTCTGCACAAGTTCCGCAGATTTTTTCCAGGAAAAAAGTCCGTCAAATAAATTAGATTTTTTCTCACAATAACTGAATGGTCATGCACTAACTTCCCTGGTTTCCACAGGACCCACTTCAACACAAGATATTGACTCTTCCCTGAGGAAACCTAATATGTCGCAAACTTAAAGTTTAACATTTAATGAGAATAAAATTAACTTAAAAGAATTTTCAGAACGTTCTTTTTTCCGGTCACTCACAATAAAGCTCTTACACATAAATTCGCAAAAACAAAAGAAATTCAGATGTTAGAACAACGTGAGACAATTTCAAATCAACTTAGAAATTTTCAAACATGTCACAGATTTTAAGGAGTTATTCTTACAAGCCACTTTTAGCTTTCGAAGACGGATCTACAACTGCCTAATAACTCTAAGTTACACCTCAGGATTACAAGAACTCCTCCCTTTGGTGTCTAAAGGGCCTATCAAAACCATTTTCATTACGTGACATCATTCGTACAAAAATTACTAATCTTCTATTGACTCTAATCTCAACTTCGTTAAATTCTACGCTCCGCCTTTCTTAAAGAAATTTTCAAATTAAAATTTAAAATTTAAAATTTAAAATTCAAAATTTAAATTTTCTCTCGAGGGTTTCCCTCCGACGAAACCAAGAATAAACAAACCGAAACTTTACAAGGCTCAAAATGAAACGGACCCTCGTTAAGCTATATTTTCCCCTTTCGTACTCAACCATAAATCTAACCAAGACTGTCAAACATTAATTTCTCTTCTCTGATTACACACTTAGCCTTTGGCTATACCCAGGGTACCGGCACTCTTTACTTTGGTCGGTGTTCATTTTAAAAGATTTAAATTTTCACGCGAAATTAAATCGATTTCAAAATCACTTCACTCTTTCTTTCTACCCTTTTTATTTACATTTTGATATGAGATTTTCGCATACAAATTGACCGTCACAACACTGTTTTCCTTTAAACCACATAATATAAATTTAACCAAAGGTTATATCTATCACTGATTATATATTCTTATTTTTCTGTGAATTCGTGTAGGGGGATAATTATAAAACCTTTTACAAAAATAATATATTCATCACAAAACTTCTAAACCAATTACAATGCAAAATGAACTTTTTGACAGTAATGAAAATTTGTTGAAGAATGACACTTGATAATAAGACAATTTAGTAAAATGCACAAGCAACTTAAAGATGACTGTTAGACAATTTTAATCTACAATTTGTAGTTATTTAACTGAATACAGCCGTATTGTAATGCGCAAAATCATTGAAATAAACAAACGCATACATACTACAATTTTGATTGAATTATCTTCCTAGTAACAATTGTTTCTCTACCCGGCCCTTTTGACCGTATTTTGTATATAATACAATTTCATAGAATTATTTGAATCCTATCTGGTTAATTGACCATTTTAACTATGTATAATACCGTACGATAATATGTCTAATGCATACCTTAATTACAATGTTTACCTACTTCCTTTTTGACAGTGCGGGGATTAAATCCTTGTAACCAAAATTTAAGACAACGCATTCATACTATCCAAAGTTAACAAAATATATATATTTTTATATTTGGCGTTTTCTTTCTGTGAACTTTTAAGGAGAGACGATTTTTACGTCTTATTTTATTTTTAAGCCAACCCGTTTGCTTTTCGGGTAATTTATGCTCAAGTCGGGAACAATGGTACGTTATGCCACACATTATTTTTTTTAAAGGAATTTTGATCAAATTTTGTTTCATTTTAGACATAGGAGCTTCACGGGACCCGTTTTATGGAAAGCTTCGAGACACACTAATTCTCTCTTGTAATTTTAAGTTCGTTACACTTATGCCCGGACTTTCTTAAAGAAATTTTTAAATTAAAATTTAAAATCTCTTCTCGAGGATATTCCTCAGGCAAAACAAAAGGGTAAACAAAAATACCTTTGAGCAGTCATTCACCCTTGAGGTATCAACAACCGTTCAGATTTGATAACGTGAGCTGATTTACACCTTTCTACGTTAACTTCTGGTCCACTTCAGTCCTAAGAGCAAAAGTAATTTAATGTTCGCAAAACATGAAATCGATCTTAAAAGTATTTCATTTTTATTTTTTACTCATACAAATTAGTATCGTTTTTGCATGATCATTTCTGTACGTTGGTTAATTAATAACCAGTAATTAATTAACTCTATTACATTTTTCCCATACGTAACAATATATATATATATATATATATATATATATATATATATATATATATATATATATACTATATATACATATATATAATGTTATAATGTTATAATGTTTCAGACTAACAAAGACCCTTGGATCCACTCATGGCTGGTCTACCTAACTGTGTTCGTAATCGTGTATTGTGTACGTCCTCCGTGGTGGCGGAGGGGACCTACAATTTTACGTGGGTTCCGAACCACAAGAACATAAGAAATTTATGTAAAAACTGCCGGTAAATTGGCAACGACCAATTTTTACGAAACTAAATAATTATCAATTTAAAACTAATTAATTATCGATTTAAAACTAAAGATAGAATCTCTGGATCCAGAGGATCAAGTCATAATAGACTACTATCCACAAATATGTTACACTCTATATCTATTTATAACGGACATGCAAATATAACAGCTCCAAAGAATCCAGTCAATTTCATTACGGTATCCATCAAGTCACGGTCCATATCGAATGCGGACCAAGTCAAAATTTACAACCATACACAATACAATATATACACTTACGAGGAAAAGTGTAGGTGTGGCTGTAAAGACTGTACAGTAATGTAGAAATGTGTGTGCACCCATTTTGGGTCTCCCATTTAAAGGTGTTTGTGGGGCAAGTGAAGATCATGAGTTTTTCAATACCTCACAGTACTATGGGGGGCACCGCTCGGCAGAGGAATCTCTTTAAATGGGGTGTGTAAGGACAGAGAGTATCCCCTAACCCAAGACGCTGCCTCCCTATATCCCACAACACTTGTGTTGAGCTGTGGGATCTATCCCCAGAAAGCCTTAATTTTACTACCTTAAACTATACCCATTCTATCAACATATGCGTCTAATCGATTTTTAAACATGTTTATAGACGTGCTACTAATTACTTCTACCGGCAAACTATTCCAGCTATTTACTATTCTATGCGTAAAAAAAAATTTCGCAACTGCTGTCTCGAACCTTCTACTTGTCAACTTACACCCGTTATTTCTAGTCCTATTATATTGAGATATTTCGAAAAAGCTATCTCTATCTACGTTATCGAACCCATTCATAATTTTGAAAACCTGGATTAGATCACCCCTTAAACTCCTAGTCTCGAGTGTTGTCAATTTCAACTCTTTAAGCCTATCCTCGTACGACTTTGACCTAAGCGACGGAATCATCTTAGTTGCTCGTCTTTGAACTCTTTCGATTTTGTCTATATCTTTGCGCATATGCGGATTCCAAAATTGGACCGCGTACTCCAAATGGGGTCTAACTAATGATTTATAAAGTGGAACTATAATATCGCGCGATTTGTACTCAAAATTTCGAGCTAAAAAAACCTAACACTTTGTTCGCCTTATTGACCGCTGCTGTACTTTGTTTCGCTACTTTTAAATCACCAGTGACTATAACTTCTAAATCTTTTTCCTGCTCTACGCTTGTTAAATCTTTCCCTGACATACTATACGCAAAATTACCGTTACGCGAACCTATATGCAAAATTTTGCACTTATCAACGTTAAATCTCATTTGCCATGTGACTGACCAATCAACGATTTTATTCAGATCTTCCTGAATTTTACATCTATCTTCGTCATTAATCGCCCTACCACCCAGCTTCGTGTCATCCGCAAACTTTGAAACTGTACTGACTAGGCCGACATCTATATCGTTAATATACAGGGCGTCCCAAAAAAATGTATACACACTTTAACAGCTGATAGCTCAATTGATGTTCCTTTCTTTCCAAGTTAAACCCATTAGAATTAATAATGGCAGTCAGACTAAGCTTTGAACAAAGGAAATTCATTCTGAAATGCTACTGGAAGTGTGAAAACGCAGTTGAAGTGCAAAGACAGTTTAGGAGGGAGTTTCAAACAGATCCACCAACGCGACTTACCATCACTCGAATTAGAGATAAGTTTGAAGCCGATGGAACTGTTCAGAATGTCCAAAAGAAGCGTTCCGGAAGAGCACGGACATCGACAAGCCCCACAAAGCAAGAAAGAGTACTGGAAACGTATCACCAAAGTCCAAGAAAATCTGTGCGGCAAGCGAGTCGTGAGGTAGGAATTTCAGAATCGTCTGTCCAACGCATTTTGAAACGCTGTCAATGGAAAAGTTACATTCCAAGATTAGTCCATGCTATTAATGAAGATGATCCGGACCGAAGAGTGGAGTATTGCGAGTGGTACTTGGCACGATGTGGATGTGGATTGGACGAAGGGGTTTCGTAGAATACCCTCCGCGTTCACCAGACCTCACACCACTAGACTTTTTTTTATGGGGATACTTAAAAGACAAAGTCTACGCTATAAAACTTGCAACTGTCGCTGAATTGAGAGCAGCCATTGAACGAGAATGCACACAAATACCAAACGAAATGTTTCGTGATGTTTGCGATTCCATTGCTTCGCGTTATCAGCAGTGCCTGGACCAGAACGGACGTCAGTTTGAAAACAGGCGTTGAAAAAACAATTAAATAATGTCTGTAGATTCTATTACATTTTGAAAATGAAATGTATTTTAATAAACACTGCCTTTATAATTATTTAAAGTGTGTATACATTTTTTTGGGACGCCCTGTATATAAGAAAAAGCAAGGGGCCCAATAGAGAACCCTGAGGAACGCCACTCGCTACATTAGCCCAACACGACTCCGCTCCATCAACGACCACCCTCTGTTTCCTGCCTCGCAACCACTCTTCTAGCCAATTTATTACTACACCCCTGATTCCATGAGCCTTAGTTTTTTCAATGAGTCTTTTGTGCGGCACGGTGTCAAACGCTTTTTGAAAATCTAAATACACTACATCAACCGCCCGATGTCTATCGTAAACGTCAACCACGCTTTGGAAAAATTCTAAAAGATTAGTTAAGCAAGATTTGTTTCGCCTAAATCCGTGCTGCGTATTTCTAACTAGCTTATGCACTTCTAAGTGTTCGACTATACGATCCCTAATTATTGATTCCAGTAGCTCACCTACAACAGACGTTAAACTGATTGGCCTATAATTTCTCGCCGCACCTTTATCGCCTTTCTTAAAGATAGGTGCTACGTTTGCTAACTTGAAATTATCTGGTACGCACCCCTCAGAAATAGACGCATTAAAAATCTTTGTTAGCGGCACAACAATGCTATCTTTTAATTCTTTTAGTTGTATGGGATATATGGAATCCGGACCCGTGATTTACGCGTTTTCATTTTATCAATATAGCGTGTTACCTCCCCTTCACTAACCACTATATTATCCAAAATATTACCATTATCAAACGGTATTATGTTCGTGACCGTAGGGATATTTGTTACATCTTCTATAGTAAAAACTGACGTAAAAAATTCGTTTAGCAAGGTAGCCATTTCCTTGTTTTCAGAAACTAGATCTCCGTTTACATTTTTCAAAGGCCCCAAGACGCTTTTTACTGGATTTCTATTATTGACATATTGAAAGAATCGCTTGGGGTTTTCTTTACCGTCACGAGCTATGGAGATTTCAAATTCGCGCTTGGACTTTTTTATTACACTTTTCGCTTCACGCCTTAAAGATATGTAGTTGTTTCGTAACAACAAATTGTCTTTATCGCACTTATGTAGCCTAGAAGCCCTATCTCTACTCTTTATAATGTCTCCTACTCTAGAAGTAAACCACAAGGGCTTGTTGTTTACTTTCGCACGCTCAGAGCTAGGCAATAAATACATTGAATGTATTTAAATACTAAATACTAAATACATGGGAGAAATGTATTTAAATACTAAATACTAAATACATTTTACGAATGTATTTAGATACTAAATACAAAATACATCAATTGTATTTAAATACATTTGTAAATACATTTTAAATACATACAAATTTTAACATATGCATTCACTAATTCATGAGTAACAACAATATAAAATGCTTGATAAAGGATAAAGAAATAGTACAATCTAATTTCCGATTATATATTTCCCTTTTTAGAACAAAACAAAAACAAAAGAACTTAGAACTTACGATGTTCAACCAGTGACATATTATACTCAACTTTTGCACAGTTTGAATCATGCCAGGGTGGACACGCTGTGAAAAAAATAAACAGGAATTACCTAATGAATAATGATCGATAATTAATGAATCAATAATCATTGATATCAATTTTTGATAAATTTCTACTTTAGGGGACACGGTGAATTTCGAAATAAATACACCACTCGATAGATCAGACGATTTTAAAAGGTTTTTCATCAATGAATTTTCCATCACAAATTGGATTGATTGCAACGAGTTAGTTACACAGGCTCACTTAAGGCAGAGCCGTTTTGTACGATTATTCGGTCAATTTGAAGATATTTTTTGATGTCTAAAAAAACGCTTACCTTCAGATGAGTGTACAGATTCGTTGTAGCATTGCTTGCAGCAGAGACTTCGTGTTCACACAGCAAGCACGTGCACTTTACCTTATTACCGTCTTTAGATTTAATTTTAAAGTATTTTCCATCAAACAGAGGGTGCACTAAGTTGTTATCTGCAGATATATCACTGTTTGATTCACCGGATTTGCTTGTTGAAGCCATGACACGCACACGACAAAGAAATCAACCGCTTTCGACTAAGAGTGGCACACAAATGATTGAACTGACACGTTGAAACATGAACCATGCTGTACTACACTGTCGACGCGTCGTACTGTGCTAGTACAGAACGTGTATTAAACTAGTAAAAGTATTTACATTTTTATATTTTGAGTATTTAAATACATTGTATTTAAATACTCATTAAAGTATTTAAATACTATATTTAAATACATGAAAATCAATGTATTTATAAATACAGTTCTAAATACACAAATGTATTTAAATACGTATTTAAATACAAATGTATTTAAATACTGCCCAGCTCTGCGCACGCTTAATTTTGTACGATACACATTCCTCATTTATAGTCCAAAATACCGTTTCGAACGATTCCCACATTAGTTTTGCGTTGGAGTTTCCCATCACGTTTTCCCAATTGACGTGTGACAATTTATTTCGAAATTTACAAAAGTCTGCGTGCTGGAAGTTAGGAATTTTAGTCGAGTTAGTTTGTTTCGAATGACTTACTGAGAGGACAAACTCTACCATATTGTGATCGCTATTGCTTAACGGTTCTATTACTTGAAGATCAGTAATTAGCCTATCATCCGTAGTTATTACTAAATCTAAAATACTGTCCAACCTCGTAGGTTCCCCAACCTTTTGAATAAGAAAGCTATCCTCGAGAAAATTAACTAAACGATAACCTTTCGAGTCTCCCTGCATTGTATCGTAATTCACGTTGGCGCAATTAAAGTCACCCATAACTAAAGCCTGCTCACTACCGATTATTCTCTTTAGTTCACGATATAACGCTTCGTCCGTATCAGCTGTTTGATTATGGGGCCTATATATAACCGCAACAAGAAGTTTGAAATCGTTCAATTTAAGTTCTGCTATAGTCGAATCTATCGGTTCTGGAATTGAGTGCTTTACTTCTATAACGTTCGCAATATTATCTTTGATATACAACATAACACCGCCTCCTCGCCTACCTATTCTGTTTTTAACAAAAAGTCTATAACCTTTAATTTGATACGCCCCTACAAAGTCACGTGTTTCAGTGCTAAGCCACGATTCATTTATCGCAATTAAATCATAGTCTTTACAAGCAATTAAAGAAAAAAATTCGTTTATTTTATTTCGTAGGCTACGAGCATTTAAGAATAGAACCTTCAAATTGTTTGTAATTGAGACACCTTCGCGAGCGCAGGAGAAATTTGTGGAATTTACGCTGGGGCCGTTCGGGTTGCGGCAGCCTGAAAAGAAGAGACAGTATTATGAAACAGTCTTCCTAAACGCGCAACTCCAACGTCATTAAAATGAAGTCCATCTTCAAGGAACAAGTCCCTCCTACCGTAGAAACTGTTCCAAAAATTTGCAAAATGCACTCCTTCCTGTTGGCAAAGAGACTTTAGGTTATTGTTAATATAGGTCGCCTTGCTGTAGAAATCGTTTCGTTGGATAATTCAAGGAAGTATACCTGTTAAAACAATCTTTTTAGTTTTCTCCTTTAGTCGCTCTAATAAGTCCCTGTACCTAGCCAGCAGTTCTTCCGCTCTAGAATTTAAAACGTTATTAGTACGAACATGAATAACATACGTTGTGTCCTCGGCGGTACCGTCTGTAAAATGGTCAACACTATTAGTTATATCCTCCACCCTTGCACCAGGGTAGCAATAACGGCGCCTACGTCGAGGGTTTCTCCCACAGAATTCCTCGAGCTGCCCTCGAACAATGGAATCACCAACAAGTCGTATTTCCGGTTCATCAGCATCTTCGAAACCTAAAACAGAAAATTTATTGCTTGTTATTACTGGTAGACAAGTCTTTGCTTTTCTCAATGGGGCTCCATTTCGCACTCGAACGAAGGGTTGGGAACTAGGGGAAGAGAGAGGGCTATTAGTACTATTTATATTATTAGTAGAAACTGAGGCAGGAGGGGTCTTAACTGGAGTCTCAAGGGATTCTAATTTTTCCGTCAGGAGCATCACGCTTTCTTCAAGTCTCACCCTGGCCTCCCTCTCACGTTCTAACTCGTTCCTCAGCACTTCCATGCTTGAGCACCACCTGCAAACTAACTATTCATTATTATTAGCCATTGTAAACACGTAAGCAGCAAATTTCTCTTCACAGCGACTGCAAGTCATTCATTAACGAATATATTTCATTTATTGACGTTATTCAGTACTATATTATTTGATCAAACCAAGGCTACTGCACGTGGCTTGCCTTTTGTTTTACAAATCAATCAGAAAACGTGCAGTCATAAGGTTCATTTTTCCGTGCTTCGAGAGGTCAGGTAGTGTCGTCAGAAACCGTGTGAAAAAAAAGGAAAAAATCCGGTCAAATCGCGGACAGATAAGTGTTATAAATACTCTTCTTTTACAGATCTTTTGTCGGTAGCTTAATTCTATATTAATTTAGTATAAATTTGTCTTACAAGAACCTGTTTCTGCGTTTCAAGAACGCGGTAGACCTCGTTGTAATTTATTAATTTCCAAACGCTCGTTTTTTGTTTTTTTTGTTGTTCAACTAAATAAAAGCATGGCACCCCCGTCAAGTACTTGCAGTCGCTGTGAAGGGAAATTTGCTCCTTACGCGTTTACAATGGCTAATAATAATGAATAGTTAGTTTGCAGGTGGTGCTCAAACATGGAAGTGCTGAGGAACGAGTTAGAACGTGAGAGGGAAGCCAGGGTGAGACTTGAAGAAAGCGTGATGCTCCTGACGGCAAAATTAGAATCCCTTGAGACTCCAGTTACGACCCCTCCTGCCTCAGTTTCTACTAATAATATAAATAGTACTAATAGCCCTCTCTCTTCCCCTAGTTCCCAACCCTTCGTTCGAGTGCGAAATGGAGCCCCATTGAGAAAAGCAAAGACCTGTCTACCAGTAATAACAAGCAATAAGTTTTCTGTTTTAGGTTTCGAAGATGCTGATGAACCGGAAGTACGACTCGTTGGCGATTCCATTGTTCGAGGGCAGCTCGAGGAATTCTGTGGGAGAAACCCTCGTCGTAGGCGCCGTTACTGCTACCCTGGTGCAAGGGTGGAGGATATAACTAATAGTGTTGACCAATTTACAGACGGTATCTCCGACGACACAACGTATGTTATTCATGTCGGTACTAATAACATTTTAAATTCTAGATCGGAAGAACTGCTGGCTAGGTACAGGGACTTACTAGAGCGATTAAAGGAAAAAACTAATAAGATTGTTTTAACAGGTATACTTCCTCGAATTATCCAACGAAGCGATTTCTACAGCAAGGCGACCTATATTAACAATAACCTAAAGTCTCTTTGCCAACAGGAAGGAGTGCATTTTGCAAATTTTTGGAACAGTTTCTACAGCAGGAGGGACTTGTTCCTCGAAGATGGACTTCATTTTAATGACGTTGGAGCTGCGAGTTTAGGAAGACTACTTAATAATACTGTCTCTTCTTTTCAGGCTGCCGCAACCCGAACGGTCCCAGCGTAAATTCCACAAATTTCCCCTGCGCTCACGAAGGTGTCGTAATTACAAACAATTTGAAGGTTCTATCCTTAAATGCTCGTAGCCTACGAAACAAAATAAATGAATTTTTTTCTTTAATTGCTTGTAAAGACTATGATTTAATTGCGATAAACGAATCGTGGCTTAGCACTGAAACACGTGACTTTGTAGGGGAGTATCAAATTAAAAGTTATAGACTTTTTGTTAAAAACAGAATAGGTAGGCGAGGAGGCGGTGTTATGTTGTATATCAAAGATAATATTGCGAACGTTATAGAAGTAAAGCACTCAATTCCAGAACCGATAGATTCGACTATAGCAGAACTTAAATTACACGACTTCAAACTTCTTGTTGCGGTTATATATAGGCCCCCTAATCAAACAGCTGATACGGACGAAGCGTTATATCGTGAACTAAAGAGAATAATCGGTAGTGAGCAGGCTTTAGTTATGGGTGACTTTAATTGCGCCAACGTGAATTACGATACAATGCAGGGAGACGCGGAAGGTAAACGTTTAGTTAATTTTCTCGAGGATAGCTTTCTTATTCAAAAGGTTGGGGAACCTACGAGGTTGGACAGTATTTTAGATTTAGTAATAACTACGGATGATAGGCTAATTACTGATCTTCAAGTAATAGAACCGTTAAGCAATAGCGATCACAATATGGTAGAGTTTGTCCTCTCAGTAAGTCACTAGAAACCAACTAACTCGACTAAAATTCCTAACTTCCAGCACGCAGACTTTTGTAAATTTTGAAATAAATTTTCACACGTCAATTGGGAAAACGTGATGGGGAACTCCAACGCAAAACTAATGTGGGAATCGTTCGAAACGGTATTTAGGACTATAAATGAGGAATGTGTACCGTACAAAATTAAGCGCGCGAGAGTAAACAACAAGCCCTTGTGGTTTACTTCTAGAGTAGGAGACATTACAAAGAGTAGAGATAGGGCTTATAGGCAACATAAGTGCGATAAAGACAATTTGTTGTTACGAAACAACTACATATCTCTGATGCGTGAAGCGAAAAGTGTAATAAAAAAGTCCAAGCGCGAATTTGAAATGTCCATAGCTCGTGACGGTAAAGAAAACCCCAAGCGATTCTTTCAATACGTCAATAATAGAAATCCAGTAAAAAGTGTCTTGGGTCCATTGAAAAATGTAAACGGAGATCTAGTTTCTGAAAACAAGGAAATGGCTACCTTGCTAAACGAATTTTTTACGTCAGTTTTTACTATAGAAGATGTAACGAATATCCCTACGGTCATAGACATAATACCTTTTGATAATGGTAATATTTTGGATAATATTGTCGTTAGTGAAGGGGAGGTAATGCGCTATATTGATAGAATGAAAACGCGTAAATCACCGGGGCCGGATTCCATATATCCCATACAACTAAAAGAATTAAAAGCTAGCATTGTTGTGCCGCTAACAAAGATTTTTAATGCGTCTATTTCTGAGGGGTGCGTACCAGATAATTTCAAGTTAGCAAACGTAACACCTATCTTTAAGAAAGGCGATAAAGGTGCGGCGGGAAATTATAGGCCAATTAGTTTAACGTCAGTCGAAGGTAAGCTACTGGAATCACTAATTAGGGATCGTATAGTCGAACACTTAGAATACCATAAACTTGTTAGAAATACGCAGCACGGATTTAGGCGAAACAAATCTTGCTTAACTAATCTTTTAGAATTTTTCCAAAGCGTGGTTGACGTTTACGATAGACATCGGGCGGTTGATGTAGTGTATTTAGATTTTCAAAAAGCGTTTGACACCGTGCCGCACAAAAGACTCATTGAAAAAACTAAGGCTCATGGAATCAGGGGTGTAGTAATAAATTGGCTAGAAGAGTGGTTGCGAGGCAGGAAACAGAGGGTGGTCGTTGATGGAGCGGAGTCGTGTTGGGCTAATGTAGCGAGTGGCGTTCCTCAGTGTTCTGTATTGGGCCCCTTGCTTTTTCTTATATATATTAACGATTTAGATGTCGGCCTAGTCAGTACAGTTTCAAAGTTTGCGGATGACACGAAGCTGGGTGGTAGGGCGATTAATGACGAAGATAGAGGTAAAATTCAGGAAGATCTGAATAAAATCGTTGATTGGTCAGTCACATGGCAAATGAGATTTAACGTTGATAAGTGCAAAATTTTGCATATAGGTTCGCGTAACGGTAATTTTGCGTATAGTATGTCAGGGAAAGATTTAACAAGCGTAGAGCAGGAAAAAGATTTAGGAGTTATAGTCACTGGTGATTTAAAAGTTGCGAAACAAAGTACAGCAGCGGTCAATAAGGCGAACAAAGTATTAGGTTTTATAGCTCGAAATTTTGAGTACAAATCGCGCGATATTATAGTTCCACTTTATAAATCATTAGTTAGACCCCATTTGGAGTACGCGGTCCAATTTTGGAATCCGCATATGCGCAAAGATATAGACAAAATCGAAAGAGTTCAAAGACGAGCAACTAAGATGATTCCGTCGCTTAGGTCAAAGTCGTACGAGGATAGGCTTAAGGAATTAAAATTGACAACACTCGAGACTAGGAGGTTAAGGGGTGATCTAATCCAGGTTTTCAAAATTATGAATGGGTTCGATAACGTAGATAGAGATAGCTTTTTCGAAATATCTCAATATAATAAGACTAGAAATAACGGGTGTAAGTTGACAAGTAGAAGCTTCGAGACAGCAGTTGCGAAAAACTTTTTTACGCATAGAATAGTAAATAGCTGGAATAGTTTGCCGGTAGAAGTAATTAGTAGCACGTCTATAAACATGTTTAAAAATCGATTAGACGCATATGTTCATAGAAAGGGTATAGTTTAAGGTAGTAAAATTAAGGCTTTCTGGGGATAGATCCCACAGCTCATCTCAGGTGTTGTGGGATATAGGGAGGCAGCGTCTTGGGTTAGGGGATACTCTCTGTCCTTACACACCCCATTTAAAGAGATTCCCCTGCCGAGCGGTGCCTCCCATAGTACTGTGAGGTATTGAAAAACTCATGATCTTCACTTGCCCCACAAATACCTTTAAATGGGAGACCCAAAATGGGTGCACACACATTTCTACATTACTGTACAGCCTTTACAGCCACACCTACACTTTTCCTCGTAAGTGTATAACTGTATATATTGTAATGTATATGCTTGTAAATTTTGACTTGGTCTGCAATCGATATGGACCGTGACTTGATGGATACCGTAATGAAATTGACTGGATTCTTTGGATCTGATATATTTGCATGTCCGTTATAAATAGATATAGAGTGTAACTTATTTGTGGATAGTAGTCTATTATGACTTGATCCTCTGGATCCAGAGATTCTATCTTTAGTTTTAAATCGATAATTAATTAGTTTTAAATTGATAATTATTTAGTTTCGTAAAAATTGGTCGTTGCCAATTTACCGGCAGTTTTTACATAAATTTCTTATGTTCTTGTGGTTCGGAACCCACGTAAAATTGTAGGTCCCCTCCGCCACCACGGAGAACATACACACAACACGATTACGAACACAGTTAGGTAGACCAGCCATGAGTGGATCCTAGGGTCTTTGTTGGTCTGAAACATTATAACATTATAACATTTTATATATACTCTCTCTCTCTCTCTCTCTCTCTCTCTCTCTATATATATATATATATATATAATATATATATGGTGTGTGTATATATATATATATATATATATATATATATACTATATATATATACAGTATATATATACTATACATATATATACAGGGTCCGCAAAAAAAAAAGGAGCATGACGAAAATGTTTACTGTACATTTATTTTTGCACATAATGACAAATAACTTATTTTAGGCAAATAAGCAACAAATAAACTAAGTTAGTACCAAATTTCATGTCAATACGTCAAAAATTAAAGAAAATATAAAAGTTTTACAACAACATGTCATATAATTTTACAATTTCCAAAGAACACGAAATTATAAGACTAAAAAAATTGTTCGATATGTTTGCCAGAAATGTTTACTGTACATTTATTTTTACACATAATGACAAATAATTTATTTTAGGCAAATAAGCAACAAATAAACTAAGTTAGTACCAAATTTCATGTCAATACGTCAAAAATTAAAAAAATATAAAAGTTTTACTACAACATGTCATATAATTTTACAATTTCCAAAGAAAATGAAATTATAAGACTAAAAAAATTATCCGATATGTTTGCCAGAAACCTCTACAACCCTTCGTAGTCGGGGCCGAAATTGATCTATAGCTTTATCTACTTGATCTTGGGTAATTTCTTCCCATTTTTGTACGATAACTTTCAAATGTTCGACATTTCGGATCTTATGCTTGTACACTTTCTCAGCCAACATTTCCCATATTCCGTAGTCTACGG
>JAJOZX010000146.1:1832500-1835000 GCA_023014485.1 Bathynomus jamesi
TTATTATATAAGGATTATAAGCTTTGTTTACGAGGAAAATTAAAGGTTTTCAGAACAAACATATTACTTTACTTTATTTATTTAGTTTTCAGAACAAACATATTACTTTACTTTATTTATTTAGTTTCAGAACAAACATATTACTTTACAAATATTTTACTTTATTTTACATATTATATTTTCCTGAATTAATAATTTTATACACACCTACCTACTGATTATGAGCTGGCAACCGATTGAACCGACGAGCCTTTTTTTGTGCAAATTCATTAATAATATTTCGAAAATCGACTTCTTTGGCCAGAGCATGTTCAACACAGAGAATTGCCAGTGACTGTAATCGCTTTTGCTTCATTGTTGAACGTGTGCAACATTTCAGTCGCTTTAACTTAGAAAAACTCCGTCCGCCGGTACAATTGGTCACCATCAATGACAAGTACATTCTGTATGCATTTAAGACATTGGGGAAAACTTCTCCAAACCATCAATGACAAGTACATTCTGTATGCATTTAAGACATTGGGGAAAACTTCTCCAAATTTGGAGGCCCCCCTCAAATGCGGGGCCCGTGGCTGCAGCCCACATAGCCCACCCCTAGATCCGGGTCTGCTACCAATACTTCCGCAGCAAACCACAACGGCATCAGGAATTCTCCTTGGTCTCTTCATTACCGCATCAACCGGTTATCAATCATCCTCGAGAGCACAGGCAAGGTTGCAACGCTACGAGAAGCATCCTCAAGGTGGACACATTGCGTGACTCGGCGGCGAAAGCTACAAACCCAAATCACTCCACATCTGGTCAGCTTTTACCGATTTACGAAGAACGGTCGTCTACGAGACTCCATTAGGCCCATCATACCTTGACTTACGGAACAAACTTCCAAGAGACACCAACAGCCGGGCCTACTCCTACAAGATCCTCTTCATTCCATCCACCACAACCGGGCCTACATCTCCTTCATAAGAGGCCTAATCCACGACACGACCAACGCGTGAGCGACCAGCTTCCAGAGGACGATCAACGACACTTCGAGCCTACGGTAATAGGTTCCTCTTCAACACTCCTTCAACAGCGTTTACATCGTCCGGGTAAGATAAGTACATCCTATGCTAAGTACTCTTGTGAAGCCTACATTAGCCTACCGCCGAACGGTAGGCTATACTCCCAAAGTGAGTAATTAAACGTTCCAATTGGCTCTCGTGAAAGAACGCAGTAGGCCTGTTACCTAATTCAAGTATCCTTCAGAACCTGTAATTCACATCATCCGCTATTGTGTTCACTTATATATTTGTGCGATAAATAAGTTCTCTACTGCAGGCCTAATTCATTTACAGTGTATATTCCCTCAACTATCATTAGGCCTATCCCAAACGCACGTGCATTCTTTATATCATTACTAGGCCCATTCAATCATCTAGCCTACTTAATCAGAGTGTCATGTTTTCCATTCAATGTACCAAACGCACGTGCATTCTTTATATCATTTACTAGGCCCATTCAATGTTCTACAGTATGTTGCATGCCATTTACATACCATCGATGAGTATATTACTTATTACGTGTCAATTAAGCTATTAACATTTCATCTTATTAGCTAAGTCTATGTCATAAGCATAACGTAAAACTATCAATTAATTACTGTCAATTCTTTGTTATACCACAGTGAATAAATAACGGCTTTATTTTCATAATAAAAATAAAGTACCGAAACTTATTCTATTCAGTGTACCAAAACGTACGCGCTTTCTGTGTCATTAATAGGCCTCTTTCACAGATCATTTATGCATAATCTGTAGCATCCCTAATCAGTGTATTACATAATCTATTTGTTATATTATTACGTACATGCATTATTTTTGTATTCACTAAGTTTCATATTTCAGGTTGTGTCCCATTTTGTATACCATTAAGCCTCACATAAACGAGCGCATTTCAAAGGTCATTAGAGAATTGTTAAGCTTTCTAGTCAGTGTCTTTCCATCATTGTAATTTTCACTGTGAAAATTAATATAAATATTTTCTTAATTAAACTACAAAACCATAAGGTACTTTTTATAACCTTAATATTAATTTGCTTGGGTGTAATCCAAGCTGGTGACCCTCGCTGCCATTTCGGTCACTTCCAATAGTATGGTGGGCCTAATCAAATAACCACTTATTCCAATCGGTGATATTGTATGACATCATAAATTGTCAACCCAGCCTTTCATTAATAAGCAATCAGTCATTGCATCAATTAATCATTGCATACAATTAAATCATTATCACCTTAAACGGCTAAAACTAGGTCCACTATATATATATATATATATATATATATATATATATATATAGTGTGTGTATATATATATATATATATATACACACAAACTCAGAATGGTTCCCTGAGAACATTATATGTTAAACACAGACCGTGCATGGAACAAGGAACTCTTCTGGGAAAATTAAATCCACTATAGTCCGAATAAGTAATGGTAAATGACAAATACCATAGTTT
>JAJOZX010000146.1:1837500-1942023 GCA_023014485.1 Bathynomus jamesi
CCTCACTTCTTTTGAAAGGACATTGAAAAGCTTTGGGCCCCGTATTCTGAGAGTATTTTCCATCCTCGTTTTCATGGCTCCTTGTCCCACCGCAGCTGGGACCGTACAAAATCTGCCTCTTCTCTCATTCCAGTTTGTTTCTATTTCATTTCTGAGGTTAGGGACAGAGCCCTCAAGTATTTTCCATATGTATATTATTGTGTACCGCTCTCGCCTTCTTTCAAGAGAGTAGAGTTCCAGGGATTGTAGTCGAGACCTGTAGTCTTCACCTTCCGTTTCCTCTATCTTAGACGTAAAAGTCCTTTGTATAACTTCAATGCTCGCCATGTCTCTTTTTCTGTGTGGGCTTGTGAGTACTGAGCAATACTCAATTATTGGTATGACTAGACTCTTCCATAATTTGAGCATGATATTTGCTTTTCTGCCGCGGAAGCTCCTCCAGATGATTCCCATTATATTTCTAGCCGTTGTGATTTTGATTTTATAGTGTTCTCTGAATTCTGCATCCGACGACATTATTACTCCAAGATCCCTGACTTGTGGATTTGGTGTTATCTGTTTGGCTTGCGGAGTTTTGTACCCTTTTTTCTGTAGCTCTTTGTTATTACAATATCTTAGAAGTTGGAATTTTTCTTCGTTGAACTTCATATTGTTGTCTTCTGCCCACTGGAATAATGTTTCAATGTCGTTTTGTAGTTTTCTTATGTCATCTTCGTTCAATATTTCCTTACATAGCTTTGTGTCATCTGCGAAGCATGATACAGTACTGTCCTTAATATCTGCATCAATATCTGCAATCATTATTATGAACAGCAAGGGAGCTAATACTGTCCCTTGTGGGACAGAGCTCACGACTTCCGAGACCCGATTTAACTCCGTTTACCACCATGTTCCTAATATTTTCTCCTGGTGGTCTAGTAACTGTGACAGGCATGATCTACCCGCCCTGAAGCCATGTTGATTTGGGTTGTATAAGTCTTTTTCTTGTAGGTAGTAGGTAGTTTTGCCTCTAATTATGCGTCCAAAACACTTTATAAGGTGTGAGGTGAGAGCCACTGGCCGATAATTTTTGGGCATTGCTCTGTTACCACCT
Source organism: Bathynomus jamesi (assembly GCA_023014485.1). Lineage (NCBI taxonomy): Eukaryota > Metazoa > Arthropoda > Malacostraca > Isopoda > Cirolanidae > Bathynomus > Bathynomus jamesi. The sequence continues at coordinate 1,838,594 of JAJOZX010000146.1, forward strand.
TTAAATAGGGGGGCAATGTTCGCGTTCTTTAAGGGGAGTGGAATTTGTCCTGTGTCGAGTGATTTCCTCCATAGTAAGTATAGCGGTTTTGCAATACTCTCTTTGCATTTCTTCAGAAATGTGGCACTCCATGTGTCTGGCGCTGAATTGTCTCGCATTTGTGATAAGGCCGTAATTACATCTCCTTCCTTGAACTCGAAGTCCATTAATAGGTTTGTGCCGGGACTTGTTCTTGGTTGATCTGTATCAATGTCGAAAAACTCGTCTGGGTTTTCCACTTCCATCTCGGACTTAGGGGTGTTAAACACAGATTTAAATTGTTCCCTAGGCAGTTCACTTATTTCTTTCGGGTCATTTGTGTATTCGGCTTCCCCGTCTATCAACGGTCCAATACTCTCTTTACACTGCATTTTCCTTTTCGCAAAAGTATAGAAGTATTTTGGGTTATTTTTTATGCTTTCTGCTACCTTCTTTTCTTCCTCGTTTGTCTTATGTATGAATGTTTGCTTTGGGTCCATTTCTATTTCGCCAAGTTTCCTCTCTAGTTTGAGTCTCTTTGCATCAGTTCTTCATCTGTGGAGATGTTTTACGGTTTATCTTCGTTGCCTGAATAGAGTCCTGATTTTCCTCTCGACCTTGCTACGTTTTCTTTCCTGTCTCTCTGGAATATGTTTCAGTATTATAGGTTTGGTTTCCGTCTCTATTATACATAGTATTTCTTGTGGTCTTCTCGTGTAGTAGCAATTCCCAATTTACCTCCTTTAAATCTTTATTTACGTTTTGCCAATTTACTTTCTTTGAATTTATGTTTAAGCCTTCAAATATTCCATCTGCCTTTCTGGGATGCGTTTCCGGACCTCTGAGTGCTAACTTCAATTGTATATCGATGAGGTTATGGTCGGAGAACTTTGTGTGCGTTACTTTTTTATTTATTATTATCTCGTTGTTATTTGTCCAGATTAAATCCAAAACGTTCTCCTTTCTCGTGGCTTCACAGATTTCCTTGGTAAGGGCGTAATGTTCCATAATATCTAATAGCATTGTTGCTTGGGCTCTGTCATCTTTAGTAATGTTGCCATGAAACTTCTCAACATATATAACTTCATCATTTTTCTTCCATGATATGAATGGGAAATTAAAATCTCCGAAAATTAGAATATTTGTTGCTGGAGTTTCAAGTAATTTTAATGTTTTCTATTTCATTTGTAGCAAATTGGAATTCACTTTTTGTGGTGTTTCGTGGTCTGTAGATGTTCATAATGGTTAGGTTCAGTTCTTTTACTTCTAATATAATAACTTCAACTGTGCTGTTTGATTTCTTTACCCTCACTTCACATGTGTAAGTGTTTTTCACGTAGATACAACACCCTCCTCCTCGTCTAGCCACTCTATCTGCTCTGTATATGTTGTAGTCCAGCAATGCTATCTCAGTATTCTCGATGCAGTTTTCACAGCCTTTTTCGCACTTATGTAAGTGTGTTTCCGTTAGGCATATGATATCTATGCTGGTTTCCGTAGCTAAATTTTGCAAGTATTGTAATTTGCAGTCTGCATGGTCCGTATAGAGGCCTTGTATATTTGTGTATAATACATTTACCGGGTTTCTAATCTTCTTGTTCGATTCTCTTAAATGATGGTCGTTTCCTGGTCGATGTCGGTTCCTGTTTGGTGTTATTGGCTGGGCCGCTGCATTTGGGAGTATTGGGGTTGCGGCCCGTGATACCACTGTTGTTGTATTATTGGTGGGTGGTGTTGAATAAGGGGGGTGATGTGTGTAATGTTGTGGTGCATATGTTTGCGGCGTTCTGTCTCTCCTTGTTAGAAGGGCAAGCTGAGCTTTTATTATTCTCATTTCTTCTAAAAAATATGTTTCATTACTCTTGCTATTTCTTCTATGTCGAATATGATCTGTTCTTTCCCGTTCTCTTCTTTGTGTAACCTTTATGTGAAAATGCGGGCACTCTATGTTCAGGCATTTTTTTCTCAGTAATTGACTGTCTGCACATACGAGGGTGAAAAAAGTTGCAGTTTGGTCCGTACTTGCACTTCCCATTCCTCATCATATAGAAGCATTTTGTAGGGTGATTGTATATGCAGTTTGAGCCATATTTGCACGCACCTATTTTATAATATTCGCATATGGCCCGTCGTTTAAATTCCCTCTGTGTCTTATGTGATTCGATTTCCTTCTTCTGCTTCGCCACCACTTCTTCCCTACTCAGTGGGGTTGTTTTCTTTGGTGTGTATTTCGTATCTCCCTCTTCTGCTGTGGGTACCTCTTTTTCTGAGGCTGCTTTCGCCCCTCCCTGTAGTGTGTTTTCTTTTTCCTTCTCGGTTGTGTAAGCGTTTTCTGTTTCATGTTTTTCTGTCGGTAGAGCTGCTGTACTTGATTCTTCTATTTCAACATTTTGTGTTCCCCTCTTTACTAATTTTCTATTGTTTTCCATGCACTTGACGCATAAGAAACCACATAGCCCTATGATTTTGATACTTATTCTATTTACCATTTTCCTGTCTTTTCTATCTAAGTTCATGCATTCGTAGTGCTTAAAGGTATTGCACAGAATGCAGTTTAAGCCCGAGGTCTGGTCTGCTTCGTTTTTGCAATCGCAAAGTTGATATGCGGCACATTCCATTACACATAATCCGGCTTTATTCAATTTTCTGATTTTTACGCAATTTACACATTTCTTCGTTTGTTTGGCCATTTTCTCCTTTATTTTCCTCTTTATTTCCTCCTTTATTTTCCTTTTTTTTCCTCGCTTCTCAAATTTCTTTCGATCACTCGACCTTCGTTTTTATGGCACTGACCTTTTTCCCTCTTAGGCCTAGTGTACAATCTCAGAGCTGTTTTTCCGTTCGAAGTGTTTTAAATTTATATTTCAATTTGATGTTTCTTCGTTGTGCAAGCTATATGCCACCGGCTTTCATTTAATAATTTATTATCGCGAATTCACTGGTATTAAATACACACTGATATAAGATAGAATTTACGGCTCAACTTATAAACACTAGTTATTTCGATATTACACAGAGCGGAAACAAAACGTCAGTACACCACGAGGTAGAAATACACATATATAGTATATAAATATATATAAATATATATATATATATATATATATATATATATATATACAAATATAACCGTTAACCTTTGGTTAGCTTCCGCACGAATTGTTCATTCTGACGAAGGTCAAGCTTTTCACTCCACCTTAGACCTACAGGTTAACGTGGAATCCGGACCACGCCCCATCAACAGCCCAGCGTCTTAACCACTAGGCCACCTAGGGTACCCATTTATCTTCCAACCACTTTCTTTATTGTGTGGAAGGATGAACAGCTGGGTTTTGCTGCACGCCGGCTGCCGTCGGGTCTCGAACCCGGGGCCGATGGATTCGTAGTCAGCGACGCTAACCACTACACCACCGAGGCGCCATATATAGTATATATATATATATATATATATATATACATATATATATATAGTGTATGTATATATACACACACACTATATATATATGTATATATAGATATATATATATATATATATATAGTGTGTATATATATATATTATATATTATATATTATATATCCACAGATGCAGAACTGATGCAAAGAGACTCAAACTAGAGAGGAAACTTGGCGAAATAGAAATGGACCTGAAGCAAACATTCATACATAAGAGAAACGAGGAGGAAAACAAGGTAGCAGAAAACATAAAAAATAACCCAAAATACTTCTACACTTTTGCGAAAAGGAAAATGCAGTGTAAAGAGAGTATTGGACCGTTGATCGACGGGGAGGCCGAATACACAAATGACCCGAAAGAAATAAGTGAACTGCTTAGGGAACAATTTAAATCTGTGTTTAGCACCCCTAAGTCCGAGATGGAAGTGGAAAACCCAGACGAGTTTTTCGACATTGAAACAGATCAACCAAGAACAAATCCCGGCACAAACCTATTAATGGACTTCGAGTTCACGGAAGGAGATGTAATTACGGCCTTATCACAGATGCGAGACAATTCAGCGCCAGGGCCAGACACATGGAGTGCCACATTTCTGAAGAAATGCAAAGAGAGTATTGCAAAACCGCTATACTTACTATGGAGGAAATCACTCGACACAGGACAAATTCCACTCCCCTTAAAGAACGCGAATATTGCCCCCCTATTTAAATATTTAAAAGTGGTAACAGAGCAATGCCCAAAAATTATCGGCCAGTGGCTCTCACCTCACACCTTATAAAGTGTTTTGAACGCATAATTAGACCCAAAATTACCTACTACCTACAAGAAAAAGACTTATACAACCCAAATCAACATGGCTTCAGGGCGGGTAGATCATGCCTGTCACAGCTACTAGACCACCAGGAGAAAATATTAGGAACATTGTGTCGAGGACAAAACATTGATGTAATATATACTGATTTTGCTAAAGCCTTCGATAAATGTGACCATGGAATCATTGCACACAAATTTAAGGATACAGGAATTACTGGAAAGCTAGGAAGGTGGATATTTAATTTCTTGACGCAAAGAACGCAAAGAGTGGTGGTAAACGGAGTTAAATCGGAAGTCTTGGAAGTCGTGAGCTCTGTCCCACAAGGGACAGTATTAGCTCCCTTGCTGTTCATAATAATGATTGCAGATATTGATGCAGATATTAAGGACAGTATTGTATCATGCTTCGCAGATGACACGAAGATATGTAAGGAAATATTGAACGAAGATGACATAAGAAAACTACAAAACGACATTGAAACATTATTCCAGTGGGCAGAAGACAACAATATGAAGTTCAACGAAGAAAAATTCCAACTTCTAAGATATGGTAATAACAAAGAGCTACAGAAAAAAGGGTACAAAACTCCGCAAGCCAAACAGATAACACCAAATCCACAAGTCAGGGATCTTGGAGTAATAATGTCGTCGGATGCAGAATTCAGAGAACACTCTAAAATCAAAATCACAACGGCTAGAAAAATAATGGGAATCATCTGGAGGAGCTTCCGCAGCAGAAAAGCAAATATCATGCTCAAATTATGGAAGAGTCTAGTCCTACCAATAATTGAGTATTGCTCAGTAATCACAAGCCCACACAGAAAAAGAGACATTGCGAACATTGAAGCTATACAAAGGACTTTTACGTCTAAGATAGAGGAAACGGAAGGTGAAGACTACTGGTCTCGACTACAATCCCTGGAACTCTACTCTCTTGAAAGAAGGCGAGAGCGGTACACAATAATATACATATGGAACATACTTGAGGGCTCTGTCCCTTACCTCAGAAATGAAATAGAAACAAACTGGAATGAGAGAAGAGGCAGATTTTGTACGGTCCCAGCTGCGGTGGGACAAGGAGCCATGAAAACGAGGATGGAAAATACCCTCAGAATACGGGGCCCAAAGCTTTTCAATGTCCTTCCAAAAGAAGTGAGGAATCTCCAGCACACCAACCTGAATAACTTCAAGAACCAGCTGGACAGATTCTTGTGCAAAGTCCCTGACCAGCCATGCGTGGCTGGCTCCGAGGGCAGGAGGCGATCAGAGAGCAATTCCCTCCTTCACCAAGTCCCGCAAATGAGGCGGGATGCTGCAGAGGGGTCAACCGCAGGTCGATCCTGAACCGTCGTTCAAACTCAACAAAAGTAAACAAAAGTAAGTAATATATATTATATATATTATATATATATATATATATATATATATATATAGTGTATGTATATATATATTATATATATATATATATTATATATATATACATATATTATATAATATATACATATATATATATATATATATAGTGTATATATATACACACACTAGTGATGTAGGTCACATCCGCATCCGCATCCGCGGAACATCCGCACATTTTCTCGCATCCGCATCCGCACCCGCATCCGCACTTTGGACTGCGGATGTCGTGCGGATGTGGACCGTTGAGATAAAATGTCATTAATAAGCGGAAATTATCAAATTCTACTATATTAATAGAACTAGTTCATTGTGCGCAAAAGTGATGCAAGCGACAAGACGAGAGGCTGTTCTTGTATGAAGTTACTCTCTTGCAACCTACTTAGATCCACGTTACAAAGCTAAGTTATTTTCACCTCGTACATTAGAACGAGTTAAATCATCACTTGGCAAAGCAGTTGAAGAGCTTCAATCTCTTGAATCTGTCGCTTCGCCACCCACCAAAAGAATAAAAGTTTCAGTGACAGAACCAACACCTTCAACAAGCAAATCTATCACAGAATCTGTCTCTCAGTTTCTTGAGTCAAGCAGCAATGACGAGACCTACGCGATGTCAAAAGATGTAGTAAAAATGATCGAGAGCTATCACCAAGAAAAACGCCTGGCTGCATGTGACAATCCTATTAGTTGGTGGAAAAATACGCAGAATATCTATCCATACTTGAGTAAACTTGCAAGGAAACATTTAGCCTGTCCTCCAACAAACGTACCAAGCGAGAGATTATTTAGCAGTGCTGGATTAATATATGATGAAAAGAGAAACAGACTGGCAGCAGAAAAGGCAGAAAAATTAATGTTCCTTAAGCATAACCTTCCTATAATTAAGTTTGAACATTAAACGATGAACATCTTAGTTTACTTTATTTTAATTACTCATTTATAAATATGCCTAATAAAACTTTAAACTTAATATAAATAGTTATCAAGCTAATTAAAGATCTCTTTCTATAAGGGTGGAGGTTGGGGAAAGAGGTCGGTGGGATGCATTTGAGTTGGGTTCACGTCCCGCATCCTGGTAACACAATTATGGTTTCTAATTGTGGCTGAAACTCAACAAAATATAACGAATTTATTTGCAGACGAATTCACTAATTGATTTCTATATTAATTGATTTCTATATTAGTTAGATGCTTGATATTATTTTATATGTTCAGAGAAAAGTACAGCAATTATTGTACAATTAATCAATTATACTACATTATAGCTACAGCTCTCTATATATAATAACTTATTATATACGTTAAACACAACAAATCTCGAATATATCCTAAAAAATAACGAAATGTAGACATCCGCATCCGCGGATGTGAAAAAAATGACATCCGCTACATCACTAATATACACATATATATATATATAGTGTATATGTTATAATGTTATAATGTTTCAGACCAACAAAGACCCTAGGATCCACTCATGGCTGGTCTACCTAACTGTGTTCGTAATTTTGCATTGTGCATGTCCTCCGTGGTGGCGGAGGGGACCTACAATTTTACGTGGGTTCCGAACGACAAGAACATAAGAAATTTATGTAAGAACTGCCTGTACATTGGCAACGACTAATTTTTACGAAACTAAATAATTATCAATTTAAAACTAATTAATTATTGATTTAAAACTAAAGATAGAATCTCTGGATCCAGAGGATGAAGTCATAATAGACTACTATCTACAAATATGTTACACTCTATCTATTTACAACCTACATGCAAATATATCAGATCCAAAGGATTCAGTCAATTTCATTACGGTATCCATCCAACCAAAAATAAGTCACGATCCATATCGATTGCGGACCAAGTCAAAATTTACCACCATATACATTATAATATAAGCACACCGGACAAAAAATTAGTCACCCCTAATAGCACCGATAGTAGGAAGTTCAAGGTCACTCAGAGGGCTCTGATGTAGCATTGGTAAGTGTCAAGTAGCGGTGACGTAGCACACAGGATCAGATCTGTTTCGTGAGGTGGTGAAGAACAAAGTGTGTGTTGGATATAGTCTGCAAAATGGGTCGTGAGGCAGACGTTACTCAGTGACAAAAAGGAGCCATCGTGTTTGGCAGAGCCCACGGACACAAAATGTCTGAAGTAGCCCAATTTGTTGGTGTGTCAACGCGTACTGTCCAGCGAGTTTACAAAGAGTGGTGTAGTTCGCAATCAACTGAAAATCGACGGCGTAACTGTGGCCGGAAAACAATTCTCGACAATAGGGACCGCCGCCATGTTTCTCGTCTAGTAACTGCAAATCGTTTTCAAACCAGAGAACAATTGCTTCAAGAAACCTCTCGTTCCAGTGACGATGAATTTGAACCAGCAGGCGTACCTCCGCATACTAAATGATGAATTGGTACCCTTTGCCCTACATCTCCAGGAGCAGCATCACATTGCCACTCCTGTCTTCCAAGACGACAATTGCCGTGTGCACAGGGCGAGAAGTGTGTCTGAGTGGCACGACGAACATTCTGCAACACTGTCTCACCTCGAATGGCCCGCCAAATCCCCTGATTTAAATCCTATTGAAAATCTGTGGGATTATTTGGAACAGAAAGTGAAGCGCAGGAATAGACACCCACGGACACTGGCGGAACTTCGGGACCGGCTGATGAACGAGTGGCAGCAAATCGATGTTCAATACATGCACAACCTCGTAGAATCTCTGCCTCGCCGGATTCGTGCGGTAATCAAGGCCAGAGGCGCCGTCACACGTTATTAGGTACATTCTGACAGGGGTGACTAATTTTTTGTCCGGTGTGCTTATATACTTAGGAGGAAAAGTGTAGGTGTGGTTGTAAAGACTGTACAGTAATGTAGAAATGTGTGTGCACCCATTTTGGGTCTCCCATTTAAAGGTGTTTGTGGGGCAAGTAAAGATCATGAGTTTTTCAATACCTCACAGTACTATGGGGGGGGCACCGCTCGGCAGAGGAATCTCTTTAAATGGGGTGTGTAAGGATAGAGAGTATCCCCTAACCCAAGATGCTGCCTCCCTATATCGCACAACACGTGTTGAGCTGTGGGATCTATCACCACAAAGCCTTAATTTTACTACCTTAAACTATACCCAATCTATCAACATATGCGTCTAATCGATTTTTAAACATGTTTATAGACGTGCTACTAATTACTTCTACCGGCAAACTATTCCAGCTATTTACTATTCTGTGCTAAAAAAGTTTTTAGCTACTGTTGTCTCGAACCTTCTACTTGTCAACTTACACCCGTTATTTCTAGTCCTATTATATTGAGATATTTTGAAAAAGCTATCTCTATCTACGTTATCGAACCCATTCATAATTTTGAACACCTGGATTAGATCACCCCTTAGCCTCCGAGTCTCGAGTGTAGTCAATTTTAACTCCTTAAGCCTATCCTCGTACGACTTTGACCTAAGCGACGGAATCATCTTAGTTGCTCGTCTTTGAACTCTTTCGATTTTGTCTATATCTTTGCGCATATGCGGATTCCAAAATTGAATTGCGTACTCCAAATGGGGTCTAACTAATGATTTATAAAGAGGAACTATAATATCGCGCGATTTGTACTCAAAATTTCGAGCTATAAAACCTAACACTTTGTTCGCCTTATTGACCGCTGCTGTACTTTGTTTCGCTACTTTTAAATCACCAGTGACTATAACTCCTAAATCTTTTTCCTGCTCTACGCTTGTTAACTCTTTCCCTGACATACTATACGCAAAATTGCCGTTACGCGAACCTATATGCAAAATTTTGCGCTTATCAACGTTAAATCTCATTTGCCATGTGACTGACCAGTCAACGATTTTATTCAGATCTTCCTGGATTTTACCTCTATCTTCATCATTAATCGCCCTACCACCCAGCTTCGTGTCATCCGCAAACTTTGAAACTGTACTGACTAGGCCGACATCTAAATCGTTAATATATATAAGAAAAAGCAAGGGGCCCAATACAGAACCCTGAGGCAGGGCCGGCTCAAGGTACCGGCAACTCGGGCAGTTGCCCGGGGCGCCACGTGCTAAGGGGCGCCACGTCATGTGTTTGGGATCTTCCAAATACAAAGGGAAAAATAGAAAAATAAATAAATAAAATAAAATAAAAGAGTCAAATGTGAAAATTTCCTGATGTGGAGTAAAATTTTCAGGGATTATGACATTATATTAGCCAATAGCATTAGTACCAGACTACCAGTAAAGCTAAGGTCAGCTTGGCCCGACATGGGATGACATGTCACATGGGTTGATGTGGCCGCGTAGGTGAGCGTTGAGCACAAATTACATACGCCTGGCAGCGCTGCCATCCTTTAATATCTCATCAGTGTTGCCACTTTGTGGAATTTTTACATTTTTTTGTGGATTTACCTCAGACAAAAGTGGCAACACTGTCTCTCATATTTTCATACATGGTTCCATTTTGAGAATGTTTAGTTGTACTTTGAGTGAATATCGTTAATTGTAATAAACACTTTATTCCTACATTTGTAGTTTTTCCTCATTGTGAACAAATTTTAAAATTATACTTGTAAGGGCGCCGAAGTTCATCTTGCCCGGGGCGCCAGCAATCCTAGGGCCGGTTCTGCCCTGAGGAACGCCACTCGCTACATTAGCCCAACACGACTCCGCTCCATCAACGACCACCCTCTGTTTCCTACCTCGCAACCACTCTTCTAGCCAATTTATTACTACACCCCTGATTCCATGAGCCTTAGTTTTTTCAATGAGTCTTTTGTGCGGCACGGTGTCAAACGCTTTTTGAAAATCTAAATACACTACATCAACCGCCCGATGTATATCGTAAACGTCAACCACGCTTTGGAAAAATTCTAAAAGATTAGTTAAGCAAGATTTGTTTCGCCTAAAACCGTGCTGCGTATTTCTAACTAGTTTATGCAATTCTAAGTGTTCGACTATACGATCCCTAATTATTGATTCCAGTAGCTTACCTACAACAGACGTTAAACTGATTGGCCCATAATTTCCCGCCGCACCTTTATCGCCTTTTTTAAAGATAGGTGTTACGTTTGCTAACTTGAAATTATCTGGTACGCACCCCTCAGAAATAGACGCATTAAAAATCTTTGTTAGCGGCACAACAATGCTAGCTTTTAATTCTTTTAGTTGTATGGGATATATGGAATCCGGCCCCGGTGATTTACGCGTTTTCATTTTATCAATATAGCGCATTACTTCCCCTTCACTAACCACTATATTATCCAAAATATTACCATTATCAAAAGGTATTATGTCTATAACCGTAGGGATATTCGTTACATCTTCTATAGTAAAAACTGACGTAAAAAATTCGTTTAGCAAGGTAGCCATTTCCTTGTTTTCAGAAACTAGATCTCCGTTTACATTTTTCAACTGCCCCAAGACACTTTTTACTGGATTTTTATTATTGACGTATTGAAAGAATCGCTTGGGGCTTTCTTTACCGTCACGAGCTATGGAGATTTCAAATTCGCGCTTGGACTTTTTTATTACACTTTTCGCTTCACGCCTTAGAGATATGTAGTTGTTTCGTAACCACAAATTGTCTTTATCGCACTTATGTAGCCTTTTAGCCCTATCTCTACTCTTTATAATGTCTCCTACTCGAGAAGTAAACCACAAGGGCTTGTTGTTTACTTTCGCACGCTTAATTTTGTACGGTACACATTCCTCATTTATAGTCCTAAATACTGTTTCGAACGATTCCCACATTAGTTTTGCGTTGGAGTTCCCCATTACGTTTTCCCAATTGACGTGTGACAATTTATTTCGAAATTTACCAAAGTCTGCGTGCTGGAAGTTTGGAATTTTAGTCGAGTTAGTTGGTTTCGAGTGACTTACTGAGAGGACAAACTCTACCATATTGTGATCGCAATTGCTTTACGGTTGTATTACTTGAAGATCAGTAATTAGCCTATCATCCGTAGTTATTACTAAATCTAAAATAACGTCCAACCTCGTAGGTTCCCCAACCTTTTGAATTAACTAAACGATTACCTTCCGCGTCTCCCTGCATTGTATCGTAATTCACGTTGGCGCAATTAAAGTCACCCATAACTAAAGCCTGCTCACTACCTATTATTCTCTTTAGTTCACGATATAACGCTTCGTCCGTATCAGCTGTTTGATTAGGGGGCCTATATATAACCGCAACAAGAAGTTTGAAATCGTTCAATTTAAGTTCTGCTATAGTCGAATCTATTGGTTCTGGAATTGTGTGCTTTACTTCTATAACGTTCGCAATATTATCTTTGATATACAACATAACACCGCCTCCTGGCCTTCCTATTCTGTTTTAAACAAAAAGTCTATAACTTTTATTTTGATACTCCCCTACAAAGTCACGTGTTTCAGTGCTAAGCCACGATTCACTTTTCGCAATTACATGAGTCTTTACAAGCAATTAAAGAAAAAAATTCGTTTATTTTATTTCGTAGGCTACGAGCATTCAGAGATAGAACCTTCAAATTGTTTGTAACTGCGACACCTTCGCGAGCGCAGGAGAAATTTGTGGAATTTACGCTGGGACCGTTCGAGTTACGGCAGCCTGAAAAGAAGAGACAGTATTATGAAATAGTCTTCCTAAACGCGCAGCTCCAACGTCATTAAGATGAAGTCCATCTCCGAGGAACAAGTCCCTCCTGCCGTAAAAACTGTTCCAAAAATTCACAAAATGCACTTCTTCCTGTTGGCAAAGAGAATTTAGGTTATTGTTAATATAGGTCGCCTTGCTGTAGAAATCGTTACATTGGATAATTCGAGGAAGTATACCTGTTAAGACAATCTTATTAGTTTTCTCCTTTAGTCGCTCTAGTAAGTCCCTGAGCCTAGCCAGCAGTTCTTCCGATCTAGAATTTAAAACGTTATTAGTACCAACATGAATAACATACGTTGTGTCCTCGGCGGTACCGACTGTAAAATGGTCAACACTATTAGTTATGTCCTCCACCCTTGCACCAGGGTAGCAGTAACGGCGCCTACGACGAGGGTTTCTCCCACAGAATTCCTCGAGCTGCCCTCGAACAATGGAATCGCCAACGAGTCGTATTTCCGGTTCATCAGCATCTTCGAAACCTAAAACAGAAAACTTTTTGCTTGTTATTACTGGTAGACAAGTCTTAGGTTTTCTCAATAGGGCCCCATTACGCACTCGAACGAAGGGTTGGGAACTAGGGGAAGAGAGAGGGCTATTAATACTATTTATATTATTAGTAGAAACTGAGGCAGGAGGGGTCGTAACTGGAGTCTCAAGGGATTCCAATTTTGCCGTCAGAATCATCACGCTTTCTTCAAGCCTCACCCTGGCCTCCCTCTCACGTTGTAATTCGTTCCTCAGGACTTCCATGCTTGAGCACCACCTGCAAACTAACTGTTCATTATTATTATTAGCCATTGTAAACGCGTAAGCGGCAAATTTCCCTTCACAGCGACTGCAAGTACTTGACGGGGGTGCCATGCTTTTAATTAGTTAAAAAACAAAAAAAAACACAAGCGAGCGTTTGGAAATTAATAAATTACAACGTAAGTCTACCGCGTGCTTATTGTGCCGTCACCTGCGAAAACCCGCAAAAGTGTTCTCGAAACGCAAAAACAAGTTCTTGTAACACAATTTTATGCTAAATGAATATATAATTAAGCTACCGACGAAAGATATGTTAAAGAAAAAGTATTAAATGAAACTAATCTGTCCGCTGTTTACCGACTTAATCCCTTTTTTCCTACGGTAGGTGACCCTTCTGGAGGTCAGGTAGTGTGTGAAGGGAAAATGAACCTTAAGAAACCTCGTTTCTGATAGATTTGAAAAACAACAAAGGCAAACCAAGGAAATTTCAACCTTATGAAACCTCGTGTAGTAATAGATTCGGGAACAAACAAGGCACTAGCCTTGGTTTAGTCAAGTAATATAGTAATGAATAAATTCAATAAATGAAATATATTCGTTAATGAATGATTAGTAACACGAAGTAATTTAGTTAAGAATGCACCAAACACTTTTTTTTAAAGGCACTTGAACGAAAACCACTTATTCACTTGGTAACACTGGACAGTCTAGGGTGGATCGATTTTACACTTTTTTCGATTTCCATATTCTAATAGAGACAAAAACTTGCGCATGCATGAGAAAATAGCCTCTGCAAAATCTTAGCTTAATAGGTAATCATCTTCTGCCCCCGGCAGAGCGATGAAAATCATATTTTAGTAGTCAAAAACGTATTTTTAAACCCTAGCCTAGAGTCATAAAATTTTGCGTGTGTGTTATTTCATGCCTAAGCAACGATATAAATGCTATGGGAAATATATAAATGCATTATTTAAGACAAAGAGCCGATCTGAAAATACTGTCTCTTCTTTTCATCGCTCTGCCGGGGGCAGAAGATGATTACCTATTAAGCTAAGATTTTGCAGAGGCTATTTTCTCATGCATGCGCAAGTTTTTGTCTCTATTAGAATATGGAAATCGAAAAAAATGGAAAATCGATCCACCCTACGTGGACACTCGATAAAACACGTCTGTTCACAAGGAAAGACTGATATATATATATATTATATATATATATATATATATATATATATATATAGAAACGACGTAAGTATAGAAGAGTGTTCTGCACACGAGGAAGAGAAATAACGAACAAATGAAAAATGAGGTGACCGCCCGGGAATCGAACCCAGGATCTTCCGATTGCCGGTCAGATATGCTACCACTACAATCGGAAGATCCTGGGTTCGATTCCCGGGCGGTCACCTCATTTTTCATTTGCTCGTTATTTCTCTTCCTCGTGTGCAGAACACTCCTCTATACTTACGTCGTTTCTATACATTAATATACTGCGTGGTCATTGCAGTTAAATGTGTGTATATATATATATATATATATATATATATATATATATATATATATATATAATAAACAATTAGCAACAGGAGCTCTGGGGGTAATGGTCGAGGTTGGAGTCTGTTGATAATTATAATCAATGCCAGCTTGTGACTTAGATGTAGCTCGTAGCGTAAACTAACCAACGTTTTGTTATACTCTTCATACTTTTTTTTTGTTCTTTTCTTATCTTCTCTTTACTTGCACGTCTGTAGTTTGCATGGTATGACAGTGTTTGAGTTAAGACTGTGTTTGCATGGTTTGTAAGCGTTCTTATTTTACTACTTTTCAGCTTTCACCCCTTTCCTATTCTCTTCGACTATTTTTCCGACTTGTCGGCATTGGCCGGCAGATGATGATGGTGAGACTTTCTCTCTCTCTTTTTGTGAATGAATGTTAACCCACGAATGATAGGTTTTGCTACTTACTTAACTACTTATTCTCTCCTTTTAACCCCGTACTCTCTTCTTTCTCTCGGGCTAACCTTAGAGTGGATCTTAGGGTCTTTGTTAGCCTTAGCTTCTGTAGATCTGTAGATCTGAACTCGTTTATGGTCTTTAAAGCAGAACGAGACTATGAGGAAAAAGCAAAAGAGAGAATTTATTAATAGCGAACATAGAAAAAATACAGAAGGAACGAAGATAGGGTAACGGTTCAGAATAGGGGCGCCACCTCAATTTTTGTGTTTTTTCCACCAAAACATGCTAAAACCATTGGTTTCGTGTTGTTTAGGATGAATGTGACAATCGCCATTACAGTAAATTATTGCTTGAAGTGATTCACCCCTAACCCCTCCTACAAACTGGGGGGACCACCGTGGGAACCGGGAGTTTTGGGTGGGGGAACACAGCACAAGCAATAATTTACTGTAATAGCGATGGTCGGATTTATCCTAACCAACAGGAAACCAATGGTTTTAACATGTTTTGGTGGAAAAAACCCTTATACCCTGAACCCTATACCAATCAATTTGTGATGCGTGATCTTTACGGGGGCGGAGCCCCTGTACCCCCGAGACCTAAATTATACAAATGATAATGTAATAACATTTTAAGTTGTGCACTTTTTTAGTCTTCATCTAGGGCACATGACGAATCAAGTTCTCAACACGGCCGCGAGCTCTACTAGCGTCACCGCACATCCGTCACAGACCGAAGCCATTTTCAAACTGAAGTGAATGAACGATAGTAGGGTTGCCAACTCAAAATTTCCTAGATTCATAGCACTGAAGCATTGAAGTAGCTAATATATATATTTTTTCGTAATTTTCTAACTTCGTTTTTTTTACTATGCGACACATGCAATCAACGTATTTTAATGAGAGAAACAACTTTGTCTCTATAGTATTTTTCGAAATTTTGCTTAATTAAGTGGCGCCCGTATTCTGAACCATTACCGAAGATAGTACAAGAGGAAGCAGAACGGGAAGCAGAAATAAAAGAAGCACCAACAGAGGAAACAGAGGCACAAAACCAAATCCAAAGATTTCAAAGAACATTAGCAGCAATAGGCAAAAACAAGTAGACGATAAAAAAAATCAAACTGAAACAATCAAAAACAAAGGCCCCCCCAAGGAAAAATGGGGAAGAAACTATATGTAAATAATATGTGAAAGGAATTTGCAGATATAAGGGAGGACAATGTATTTAGGAACACCCTCCCTTGTGCAACTACTTCTACAATAATAGTCACTGCATATTTGGTGGAAACTGCAAATTCTACCATCCGGACATTTGCAAGACATATGCGACATATGGAACCTGCCAGTACGGGAGAAAATGCTACTACCATGATCTCCCGACAAGTTTAAAGGACAAAGGACGAGTTTCAAATGACAACAGGAGGAATGTGAGAAAAAAATATGTACCCAAATAGCAAACAAAACTCTTTAAACACAAATAGCAAACAAATTTTTTGTCAACATCTCGAACACAATACGGCCGCTAAGTCTTATACAGCACATGCAGCTGACACAGCTGGAAACCCTCGAGCAGGACCGCTTCGTGGCAAGAAGCTACCAGAACAGGTAGGCGGGAACGGATCCATCTCGGAGGACCACAAGGCTACAGAACACGCAATACCAAAGGACAACGAACTTAAAATGTACAAGGGGCAATGCAAAATAAAGAACATAAACATTGTCCTAGCAAATATTCAAAGGATAAAACCGAACAACTCACTAAACAAAGTTTCGTACCTGAAAGGTTTTATGGACGAAACAAGGGCGGACATCGCATGCCTCACAGAAACACATCTTAAAGATTGCCAACGAAACTGCGATAACTGCGAACACTGTATCGATAAGAAAGAATTGCATATCGATGGATTCAACTTACTAAGAGCAGATAGAACAGCGAGACGTAAAGGTGGATGTGCTATTTATATACATGAGAGGCATATGACAGAGACGGCAATAAGTTAATGCAATAGCTTCGTGGAAACCCTTGCAGTGAAAATAGAGAAACTAAACGTGGTACTGATAGTCATCTATAGACCTCCAAACTCTCCAAATGAAAATTTTTTGGATGCCATTGATGATATCAGAACCTTAATAAAGTCTGTAAATTCTTCATTCCCTAATATAATACTCTGCGGCGATTTCAATTTTCCATTTATAAAATACAAAAAGGTGGGTAGAAATATATTTATACAGCAAGATAAAGGAGGCACAAGAGAGGACCAGGAGTAAACAAAAATGCTGATGACTCTCACAAACGAGTTTATGCTGACATAGGATATAACAGAAAATACCAGGAAAAATAACTGCCTAGATCTGGTATTCACGAATAACACGAACTTGATTGCTGATATAAAAATAACCCCAACTATTATCTCAGACCACAACATAATCGAGTTACCAACAAATATAGCGATAACATTGGAAGACAATACACATACGGAAGGAAGAAACAAATTTGGGGCTTTTAACTTAAACTCCAAGTCCATAAATTGGGAAGAAATCAGATCAACACGGCCCAAATAGAGTGGAGAACAGTTTTAGAGAATAAAACAACGGAGGAAATGCTAACAACCTTGGAAAAAAAGACGCTGAGGATTTTAGAAAAATATGCTCAGAAAGCACAGCCAAAAGGAAAGAGGAACTGGCTCGAGAGGCAAAAGAGAAGAATATTCCGCAAAAGAAAGAGAGTAGCGACGAAGTTAGCTAATTGCGGAGACAACAATGCCAGGAAAGTAATACAAGAAAAACTGGAGTATCGATAGGGAAATACAAACTCTGATTAAGGGCCATGCAGAGAGGAGAGAGGAAAAGGCGGTAGAAGCAATAAAGGAAAATCCAAAACATTTCTACAGCTATGCGAAAAGGAAAACAAAAACGCGCGCTAGTGTCGGGTCCTTAAGGAATGGAAATAATGAACTACCAGACGATCTAAAAGAAATATCTGAAACATTGAGAGCCCAGTATGAATCGGTCTTCAGTACCCCAAAAAGTGACAAAGCTATACCTGACATAGATGCATTCTTCGAAGAGAAATTGCAAGACGAATGTATAACAGACTTTGATTTTACCCCAGAAGATGTAGCGAGAGCTATAGGGCAAATGAAATCGCATTCGACTGCAAATGGAACGCACTATTGATTAAAAACTGTAAAAATGAAATAGCTACACTCCTATACTGGATATAGAGAAGATCCCTAGACACTGGGGAAATACTGAGCATCTTGAAAAGAGCAAACTTTGCCCCTATATATAAAGGAGGGGATAGAGACCAAGCAAAGAACTATAGACCAGTGTCTTTGACGTCCCACCTCACCAAAATATTTTTAAAAATAGTCAGAGAGAAAATGTATGATTTCTTGAAGACACTGGAAAGATTCAACGAAAATCAGCACGGATTCCGATCAAGAATATCATGCCTATCACAACTTATAGGGCACTATAACAATATCCTAGTTGCACTTGAAGGCAATAAAAACTATGATGTCATATACACGGATTTTGCTAAAGCTTTCGTCAAATGCGATCATGGTATAATAGCACATAAAATGAAATATATGGGAATAACAGGCAAAGTGGGAAAATGGATCTACAACTTCCTCAGAGAACGTCTACAGGTCATCAAATTCAAGGTGTATCATCATCAGAATCGGAAGTACGCAGCTCAATACCACAAGGTACAGTACTGGTCCCACTCCTGTTCCTTATCATGCTAACAGACATAGACAGTGGAGTAAACAGCAACAGTATAGTAACATCCTTTGCGGACGATACAAAGATCAGCGATGCAAATAAAGTGGAGGCCTTGCATTGGGACACGAACAAAATATACACATGGTCAGAAGACAACAATATGACATTTAACACCGAGAAATTTCAGCTCTTGAGATATAGTAGAAATGAGAAACTTAGACTGCATATTATGCTCCAGATAGACAGGAAATTCAGAGAAGCACGAAAGCGGTCGACTTGGGGGTAATAATAACCGAGGATGCCAAATTCGAGAAACAAAATCAGATAGCAATAAACAAAGCAAAAAGAGTCGCGGGACAGGTACTAAGAACGTTCAAAGGGAGTGACAAGACAGTAATGATTCCCCTGCTGAGAACACTGATCATACCAAAACTTGAATACTGCTCAGTTTTAACGTCCTCATATAAAAAGGAAGAAATTAATAAACTAGAAGAAACGCAGAGACATTTTACAGCCAAGATTGATGACTGCAAAGAACTCAACTACTGGAAAAGACTACGTAAACTAAATCTGTACTCCCTGGAAAGAAGAAGAAAGAGGTACACCATAATCTACATATGGAAAATGATCGAAAAACTTGTACCAACCTCAAACTAAACCCAATTACCATCCAAACAACGCTGGAAAATAAGAAAGGCAGAATATGTAGTGTTCCCAAATTAAAGGCCCGATAAGGGACCTCCTCAACACTGAAGAAAAATAGCTTGGTTATCAGGGGGCCAAGACTTTTTAACCAGCTTCCAAAGAACCTCAGAAACGTTACAGGAGTCAAAGTTGAAGTCTTCAAGAGAAGACTAGATGCCTGGCTCAGGACGGTACCAGGTGAGCCGGGTGTACCTGGCTATGTGAGGTGGAGAGCGCAAGAGAGCAACTCGCTCCTCCACCAAGCCAGGCCTATAGGCGGGGCCACCAGCTTGACCTTCGTGTGGAGAGAGACCAACACACGGAACCTAAACGAGGTTAACGAGGTGTGTATATATACATACTGTGTGTATATGTATATATATTAGGGTGGTCCTCAAAAACGAATTTTTTATTTTTACTGCTCCCACCCGATAAAGTAGTTCCACTTCATAAAAAAATTATTTTGGCAAAGTTTTTACCAGATCCGATAATATTTAGGGGTGGCTGTCAAACTTTAAATTTTGAATGAAATCCTTAAAATGGGCAAAATCTGCAGCATCTAAATTTGCTGGCCACTTGTGGTACCTCTCTGAGGAAATGGTGGGATTGGAACTGTTTGATGCTTCTGTATCAGTAGACACAAAAAGATTAATTGTAAAGGGAATTAATGAGACAGAAGGCAGCCTAAAATGTCCTAAACGTGTGAGCCCTCGTCAAGATCATCTCCCAACATTGGATTCCTTGAGCACGAGAAACTCTTTCAAGCTTATACGGGCCCTCAATATCAATACTGCATTTATGCAAAAAGACCCGTCAACATGGGACTCAGATGATGAGTTTCAAGAGGCTCTTCGGAAAGTTGAAAACATCAAGGCCGTGAACGACAATGCCGAACGCGGGATTGCACTTATCCAGGATTATAGTGGAAAACACACTAAGAATGAAGAACAACTTCAATACCTAATGAAAGTCGTGGAGCAACACAGGAAGAAATATCCTGAACCTACTAAGAAGATCTTAAACAGTGAGCTACAGTGAGTGGTCTTGCCAGCCATGACGATTCAAAATAGTACGTCATCAGTTATGCATAACGCTTATAATTTAAAATATATATGCAAAATAAAAATCTTTTAACTACACATTATATCAGTGGTTCCCGGTGCTCTTCCAATATGTGCTCTACCTTAAAATTTACATTCCAATACGTGATCTACCTTAGATTATTCGGATTAGCAGCAGGTACGTTAGTTAGCCTTATAAGGCTAACTAACGAAAATATCACGACTTAACCTAACCAATCGTCAAGGGCGTATAGTTGACCTAACGATTGGTTAGGTTAAGTCATGATATTTTCGTTAGTTAGCCTTATAAGGCTAGTTTCACGGTAGAGCACGTATCGGAATATGGTAGATCACAGTTTCGCGGTAGAGCACATATTGGAAGAGCACCGTGGTTCCCAAGTGGTGATCCATGGATCCCTGGGGGCCAACTGAGATTGTTCAGGGGGTCAATAGAAAACCCCCGCCTTGCAGTTTTGTGGTAACTTCAAGCTTCGACAGCCACCTCTAATTATTATCCGATCGAGCTCAAATTGAAGCAGAATTATTTTCTTATTAAGTGGAACAACTTTATTGGGTGGGAGCATGTAAATTACCCAAAAAAAATATCGCCTCTATAAGGGAGGACCACCCTAATATATATATATATATATATATATATATTATATATATATATATATATATATATATATATATAAGAATCACTTTGTGAATACAGAAAATAAATTTTTATAAACTATTAAAACTTAAAAAAGAAAAATATTTTATTCGTGTTATGTACGGGACGCAAATGTATGCCAGTTAGTTTCAGGACGGACAGTGTCGATTAATACTCAACATGACTTCGACAACTTTCGGCGCCACCTACAAACAGAATTGCCTTTAGTATAACCCGAATGTTAGGTAAACCTATAGTAGCCAATTTATAATTATGTATTTAATGGCCAGTTTGTAGCCATGTTTGATGCGTAAATCGGTACTATAAGGAATGATGGTAATTACCGTTATTTCATAATGGTTATAAATGATTGTTATTAATAAATGCTTTGGCCGATGTCACCAGATCTTTCAGATCAAAGAATGTTAATAATTAAGTTATTAATTAGGTTGATTAATAGAAGGATTTTTCTTCTTTTATTACACAAAATAAATTGATTTAAGAATGCGACAGAATTGCTGATTATTTACATTGGAAATAATGTGTATACTTGAATTAATGCTTACAATATAAATGATTGTTACTTAATGAGTAATCTTTATATAAAGTTAGGTGAGTGACTCCTAGTCCAAATGGGGTTTGCACGAATGAGGTTCATATGATGGTAACTCGTAGGTCCCTAAAGCTGGTGTTCGAAGGGAGAGAAGTCGAGGTGCGTCCAGAGGTCCTTGTAACGAAGTTGAAGCGCAAGACAAGGCATGAGGACAAGCCTTGAGTGAATCCTCGCGATGTGACGTCATCTTAGTCGTGTTTGTGTGACGTCATCTTGATCGTGTTTGAGTTGATGGTATATCGCTAATTGTTGCCGGAATATTGCATAGGTTGTTTCCAAACGACTCTGCATCTTCAATTAGTCACTACAAAGCTATCACTATGTATTATTACTCTTATATGTACACAGTAATAATATTAATTTTAAAAAATTCAAACTTATCCAGTCTTAAATTTTTATAATTTTATAATCCATACAATCTTATAAATTTGCTGTGCTAATAGTCCTTCAAATTCTATAAGCGTTAATTTTAAGATTTTATGATGATATAATTTTTAATTTAATTCTGAGTTTTTCTAATTCTATAATGTCCTAAATTTCAACTCTTCAATCTCACTGGCTATAGATCAAGGGTGTCATTTCAAATTGGCTTTGGGGGCGAAGAAGGCAGTGAGAGGCCCCTCACCCTAAATCCACCCACCTGGATTTAGGGTTTATGATATAAAAATTAGGGCCTAAACTCGAGGGCCTAAGGCTACAGCCTCATTAGCATAATGATTAATTCGGCCATAGATGTATTCAACATAAACTTTCCTCTTAAATCAAAAGTAATATCTAGAACTAAATACAGAAGTCAATGGATCATCCCAGCACTCATTGAAATATTAAACGCAAGCATACTCTATTTAAATTATGGGAAACTGATACTATTACCAGGCAGACATCCAAAAACTGCTTTTGTGCTGACACCCTGCCTAGGCAAACTCTTTCGTCTTTGTCTCTCATCTGGTACTTTTCCTTCCTGCTGGAGGTTCACTTTCATTCAGCCTGTCCCAAAGAAGAAAAGAAGGGTGACCGCTCTCAATCCTCCAACTATGGTCCAATTGCTTTGATTTCTTGCCTTTCTAGAGTTTTTGAATCTATCCTTAATAAGAAGATTCTTAAATACCTCTCTTCTCACAATCTTCTTTCAGATCGTCAGCACATGGGTTCCGCAAGGGACGCTCTACTGGCGATCTTCTTGCATATCTCTCTGACTCTTCGTCATCCTCCTTTCGGAATTTCGGAAACTTTTGCTATTGCGCTATACATATCGAAAGCTTTTGATATTCTGGCACAAATCTTTAATTTCAAAACTGCCCTCCTTCGGTTTCTAACCGTCAATCTGTGCCTTCATCTCTAATTTCCTTACTGGCCGATCTATAGCTGCGATTGTAGATAGCCACTGTTCTTCTCCTAAAACTATTAACAGTGGTGTTCCTCAGGTTCTGTCCTGCCACCCACTCTTTTCCTTTTATTTAGTAATGATCTTTTAATTCGCACTTCCTGTTCTACTCACTCCTATGCCGATGATTCCACTCTTCACTTCTCCATCCGCTTCCCAAAGTGTCCCTCTCAACAGTCAGTCAATGATTCGCCTAGGACAGCTATGGAGCACCTGACCTCTAGTCTTTCTACTATCTCTGTTTGAGGCAGATAAATCCTTGTGGCTTTCAATGCCTCAAAAACTCAGTTCCTCCATCTGTCTACTCGTCACAATCTTCCGCACGACTATCCCCTTTCCTTCAGCAACACACAACTCAATCCTTCCTCTTCTCTTAACATTCTTGGCGTTTTCTTTTCTCGTAATCTTTCCTGGAAAGATCACACATACTCTCTTTCCAAAACAGCTTCCAAGAGGTTAGGTGTGCTGTACTGGCTTCGCAGTTTCTTCACCCTGGTCAGTTGCTGTCTCTGTACAGAGGTCTTGTTCGCCCCTGTATGGAGTATGCTTCTCATGTATGGGGTGGCCCAACCCACACAGCCATACTTAACCGGGTGGAATCAAATGCTTTTCGTCTCATCAATTCCCCGCCTCTTACTGATTGGCTTCAATCCCTCTCTCTTTGCCGCAATGTTGCTCACTCTCTCTTTACTCTCGCTAGTATAACGGACACTGCTCTTTTGAACGCTCTAACTGCATGCCTCCTCCTTTAAGGAGAGCACGTAGCACCAGATTTTCGACACTTTCTCATTCCGTTTCTGTCCAACTCTCGAACGCAAGGGTTAATCGGTAGTTCCAGTCTTTCATCTACTCAACCGGTCAACTCTAGAACAATCTTCCTCAGTCCATCCTTCCCCCTGTCTGTGACCTCCAATCTTCCAAACGCAGAGTGTCTCGAAAACCTGAACCTTGATTTTGGCTCTTTTCTTCTTCTATAGTAGGGGGCTTTAAATTGTGATATCAAACAAAACATTCCCCATTCTTCGACATGCTGAATGATCACTACACTAGGCCCAAGTTCCCAACGTCTGAAAAACAATTTCGGAAACAGATTAACCCTTTGAAGCCAATCATACAAAAATGGGTGAAAATCATACATACATATCAACAATAATACACCATCAGATATAATGACATATAAAAAACTCTTAACTAAAACTATAAAACGCTTTCCAGCTCTGAAGATATAATTATGCAGTTATATACGATATTACTTACCGATCCTTGTGAAAAAGATTTAGGGTTTATGATATAAAAATTAGGGCCTAAGGCTACAGCCTTATTAGCCTAATGGTTAATTCGGCCATGGATATATTCAACATAAACTTTCCTCTTACTGTATATCAAAAGTAATATCTAGAACTAAATACAAAAGTCAATGGATCACCCCAGCACTCATTGAAATATTAAACGCAAGCATACTCTATTTAAATTATGGAAAACTGATACTATTACCAGGCAGGCATACAAAAATTACTGTAACAGACTTAATGCAGTCATTAAAAAAGCAAAAGTAGATCATTATTGTTCAAAAATTGGTGAACAAAAATCCAATCCCAAAAGGCTATGGAACACACTGAAAGAATTAATTAACACAAAGAAGGTTAAAACAAATCCCTTGTCCTCCCTCGCACAAGGCGGAAATTCTTACACTGACCCCAAGACATAGCCAATTTGTTACACATCTTTGCAAATATCGGCTCCAATACTGCAGCCTCGATCCCAATTACAGACATTTGCTACCGACAATACATGCTACAACCAAATGCAAACTCATTTTTCTTTGATCCAATCAGAGCTGGGCACCGCAAACTCAAAATCACTTCCGCAATCGCAAATCCGCAAACTCAAACCTTACCTTCCGCAACCGCAAATCCGCAAACTGCTTGCCATTTTTGGTGCCGCAAACGCAAATCCGCAAACGCAAACCATATTTCCAATTTTTACAGTGCTGGGCACTTCCGCAAACACTTCCGCAAACCGCAAATTCCGAAATCGCAATTTTAACTATAAAAAGTATCCAAAACATTAAAGAGGTATAAAAAGTTTTTATAGCTTTTTAATGTTTAATGTTTTAGCCTTGTTTTTATTAAAAACAAGGCTAAATAATTGGCGGCCAGTGACAGCAGCGTCACAGCACTAGCGGGCTTGGCCAGTGGCCACGTGGGAAATTTGCGGAAAGATTTGCGTTTGCGGTCTTAGTTCCGCAACGCAAATTCACTAATTTGCGATGACTTTGCCGCAAACGCAAATCCGCAAACGAAAAACATACTTCCGCAATTGCGGAATTTGCGGTTTGCGGAAGTGTTTGCGGAAGTGTTTGCGGAAGTGCCCAGCTCTGGATCCAATACTACCATACGGTATATCTCTAGCAATAAAAAAATCTAAAAAATATTCTGACATCAATCCGATCCCAGTAAAAATATACAAATCAGAACCCGATGAAATTCCAATACCACTCAGTGAGCTAATGACTGACTCAGTAAGACAAGGTATATTCCATAACAGTCTAAAGCAGTGGTTCTGAACATTTCTTTAGGCGAACGCCCCCTTATGTCCATCAATATTTGTTGGTGCCCCCTCATAAAGATAAAATAACAGGATAAGTAATTTATTAATAGAAGGTAACAATTTTACAGTTTCCAAGCGCCCCCATAAGATTTTTAAACACCCAGTGGGGAGCAGTGGTGCCCACGTTGGGAACTACTGGTCCAAAGGAAGCCAGAGTATGCCCTTTATTTAAGTTGGGAAACCCAAACATCCCATCCAAATATTGCCCCATTTCCTTATTGCCAACTTTAAGTAAAGTATTTGAAAAAATTGGGTGCAATAAACTGACTAAATTTTTAATCAAATACGATACTTTAACTAAAACACAACTTGAGTTTAGAGGTGGACATACAACGGAAGATGCCATAAACATGCTATTAGAAAATGTGTATCAGAACTTAAACAGCAAAAAACACACTTCCTTGATCTTCCTCGATTTGTCAAAAGCATTTGATACACTTTCGTATGCAGTCTTATTAAATAAACTTCACATATACGGAATAAGAGGAAATATCCTCCATTGGTTTAAATCATAGCTGTGAAATCGTCATCAGTGCATCAGATTAAAAGATAATTTATCCGACAAGGCGATGTTAACTAGTGGAGTCCCACAAGGATCTATTCTTCGGTCATTATTTTTAATTCACGTCAACGATTTTCATCTCTCAACCACAATAAATTGCGTACATTACGCAGATAATACCACACTCACTTCTTCCCATCATAACTTAGACTTTATGATTAATGAGACGAAGAGGCAATTTGAAAATATGTATAAATGGATGTCTGCTAATAAATTTACTGAACCTGACAGTCGTCTTACATGACTATTACCACGAAACATATTAATACGAGTACAAACTGTCAAATAAAATTTGGGAATACTACTCTTGCAAGGGTGAATGACGTTAAAGTGCTTGGCATTAATTTAGACGAAAACCTAAATTTCAAAAGTCGTGTACAACATATTAAATCCAAACTATCAAAATTTCTCTTCATATTATTTAAATTTAAAAGGATCCTTCCTCAAAACGCAATCCTTACCCTATGTTATTCCTTCATCCATCCACATTTATTATATTGCATTACAACATGGGGTAGCTCAAAGAATATATAAAACATCCTTTGGAAGTAATTCATAAAATATGTCTGCGAACTCTTTAATAATTGAATTGAAGTGAATAATCTTTATTATTAATAAAATAAATACAGTCCTTTTACAATTTACAATGACATAAATAACTGTGAAATTGGATTATTTATTATATTTAATTTGGTCCTTAAGCTTTAGGCTTTAGTGGGCTCTTAATTAAAAATAAAAGATAGTTATTATTATTAATAATAATACATAAATCATGAATAAAAATTATTAATTAGGGGATGTATCAATCTTGAATTATTATTATTATCGATATAAACAAATAAAGTAATTACTGAAGGTATGATACCAATACTAAACAAAGAAATCAATATTGGACACGAAAGAAAAAAAAGTATTTCTGGGTTTCGGAAATGCGTAAGAAACTTAACTTTGGCACAGACAAACTATGACAATCTGTAGACTTTTTTACAGCTTTCCTTTCGTCTATATGAAAACTTAGCTGTACTGTTCACAGTACATAAACAGTACAGCTAAGTTTTACAGTACACTCATTTACAGTGATTTCATCAACATTTAGTTCATCAAGATAAACATTTCGTTTATTAGTAACAATCGTAAAATTCATTTTACTGGTATTTAGGAAGCGTTTATTGGACGTCAACCATTTCATTACATTGATAAATTCTTATTTAAATATATTCTTAGCTGAAATAACATCTGTGCAAGGAAAAGACGCTTGTATCATCTGCAAACATTATAAAGTTAAGTAAATCAAATAAACGTGGAAGGTCAGTTATACTTGTATATAATAAAAATAACAGTGAACCCCAAAACTGAGCCCTGTGGTACACCATGTTTGACAAGCGCTTTAGTTGAGCAGACCTTATTTACTGATACAAAATTATATCTATCGGACAAATAACTTTTAAACCATTCACTGATTGCTTCTCTAAGGCCGTAACAATATACTCATAATTTGTTAAGTAGAATATTATGGTCTATTACATCAAACGCCTTACTCAAATCCATAAATATTGATATCATTATTTCTTTGTTCTCTTTAGCTTATTTGCATTTTACATAAGATTTAAAATAGCCATTTCCGTTGTTTTATTATTACGGAAGCCATATTGATTTGGAGACAATAAATTGTGGGATTCTAAATATTGCTGCATTCTACTTTTTACAGTTTTACAACCCTCTCGAATAATGACAAGACAAAGTCACGCTTCCCTAATTTTTAAAGAGCTAAATGACTTGTATAAATTCAATGTTGCAAAATCCACATACATCACTCATTCAAAGAGCAGTCACCCCCCACCCCCCACCCCAACCCCCCACTTCAAATACACCGTCGTTATAATACCAGACTGCCCAGTAATTTTATACACAAACCAAACTATACAATGAAAACTACAGGAAATACACTCTTTCTTTCAAAGGAGCAGATGTATGGAATACAGTTGCGATGCATATCAGGCAGGCTTTGTCACTAAATGTATTCCGCAAATCTCTAAATAAGCACCTCATTAGTTCCTACTGATGTATAAGTTCACTACTGCCATTTTTACCAGTAATGAAGGTCCCATTTTATAATCAACTAATTAAAATATGCTAATTTCATTAAACACACTTAATTTTGTAATTTATTCGTTTTATATATCTTATTAAACATAATTTATTTTCTACTAATTATATATACAATAAACCATTTAATTTAAAATTATATAATACTTGTATTTATTATTATTTTTATTTGTTATTACTATTACTTGACAGTTTAATTATTTTTATGTAATAAAGAAACTAAATGCCATTAATTTTGCCTAAAAAGCCTCCATGCTTCCAAGGGCATATTCAGATGAGAGTACTGTGAATATATTAATGTCATATTAAATATGTAAACATTGTAAAACTCTGTCACATGTATTCTTTTCTGAATAAAAATTTTGATTTTGAATTTGAATAAAGACTTAAAAAACTAGTTATCTATATCGTACAGATAATTTTGCAGGTTTACAAAGAATGAAGCAATTCCACTTATACGAGTAGACAGTTTTAAAACGCTTCATCCTACGCGTTTTGCACAAGAAAAATTCAGATTTACCAAGTGTGTTGAACAAAGCTTTGCTGTGAAAAAAAGTCTAAAATATTCCTGTCTGATGTGAAGCGAAGTCAAGTCGGGCTAATTTATCGAAGTAACTCAGTCTATTTATACGCCTACATTTACCGTACCAAATCCATTTGTCCTATCCACTATAAAACAAATAAAGCGTGGTCTCTCTTTTAATGCCAACTAGAATCTGCGTCGTCTAAATACCTGGATTTGACGCCCTGTGCTTGTGAGACAACAACTGGGTTCTAAACTATAACAACTGTCTCAAAGTAAGATCTCTTCAACTACGTTTTCTCGATACAACAAAAAAGCGAGTGCCAAAACCATCAACACATGAGGCCGTCGTTGTGAGTCAAACTGAAACCAATAAAATATAGTCAATTAACTTAAGAGCTTACGGGATGCAGTTAGTTGAAAGATCATATTTATTAGTAAGAAGCACAAAGTTTAATGACAGGACTTTATGAACCGGTTGTACAAGAAACTAATACTGTGCGAGCAATATATACTGCAAGAATGAGCCAAGTTGTCATACATATCGCATACATATCGCCCTTCAACTTCAAGATTTTCTAACGAAAAGTTTAAAGGCGAAGTAAAAAATTAGAAGTTCCAAAACCAAATCGTTTCATACCTCCCGTTATTAGTGGTCACCTTAATCAATAAATCTAAAAATCAATAGTCTACTGAAAATTAAATTTCCAACTTTTTGTCGAGAACCGAAAGTAGTCTGGAGATAGGCGTCCCTATTCTTACATTACGTCTCATTTTATAAATCATTGTAATATGTTCCCCGTGTTGATAATGAAAAGGTTAGGTTAGGTACGTAGACAGATAAATGAACATGGAGACAGATGCGGATATAGGTATGTTTATAAATAGCCGTATACACTTATAGTTGTGTGTATATATAGTAAGACCTCGATAATTACACTGTACAACAGTGAAAAAAAAAACGGAAATGAGATCGTCATTTTTATGGCTAATTATATGCGTAGACTGCAAAAATAACACTCATTTGTATCACCCACCGATTTTATGAAAATGACCCTATTTCATTGTATCATTTTGAGAACCACTGGTTCTCTGAACGCATCTCTTACATTTTGTTCAGTCATGCATATGCTGTGGTGGTGGTGTTCGGCTGTGTTTCCACTTTGATTTTATGAAAAATTTCTTTCATTAATCATTTAAAACAAAATTGTCAGCCATATTTTATCATAAATCGGTGCTATAAGTGAGTATTATTGAATAACAGCTATCAAATTATGTATATTTCACCGCCACGTCTATATTGTGTGAAATTGCAAATTGATCTATCATTTTCTTATTTTACAGGATTTTATTGATGTTATGCTACAATGCCTAGAGAGTGCAAAAATTCGCCAGGCAGTTTTTGTTATATTTGTGGGACATTAACGTTAAAACAGTATAAAAGGAAGTTGACTTCTCATGTGAAAAAGCTTTATGAATTATACTTCGCATGCAAAGTTGGTGATCAGGACAAGCACTGGGCGCCTTATATCTGCTGTGTGAGATGTACAAGCTCGTTATCTGCATGGTTCAAAGGCACCGGTCCTGGTCTGGGATTCGGTGTCCCAATGGTATGGAGAGAGCCACTGGACCATTCAACTGACTGTTATTTCTGCTTAACGAACATCACAGGTTTGAATCTTTTGTTTTTCTGAATATACGTCAAATTTGGTGTTTTTAGCACATTTTAGCATATCCTGCTCTGCATAATGTATTACACAAGTATGCTATCTTAAGTAGTCAACAATGTCTATTGTCTCACATTACAGGTTGCAACAGAAAAGGGAAAAAGGCTATAGTCTGCCCAAATCTTCGTTCTGCTATGCGTCCTGTGGAACATTCTACACATATACTCATCCCTCGTCCTCCAGCTGAAATGCCGACCGATAGCACAGACTCTGACAAATCGGAATCAGACGGCGAATGCTATGAAGCTCAAGTCGAGTCCAAGAAAGAACAACATCTCATCACGCAGCCTGAACTGAATGATTTGGTCCGTGATTTAATACTTACCAAGCAACAAAGTGAACTGCTGGCCTCACGTCTACAAGAATGGAATTTGCTGGCGGAAGACGTACGAATTACAGCATTCCGAAAGCGCTCCTTGGATTTGCAGGAATATTTCACAATGAAGAACAATCTTTGTTATTGCATTGATATACATGGTCTGTTCGATGCTCTGGATTTGTGCTATGAACCGAATCAGTGGAGATTGTTCAGTGATGCATCTCTGTACAGTGTTAAGGGTGTACTGCTACACAATCGGAACACAATGCCTTCTGTTCCGATCGCTCATTCAGTCGTCTTGAGAGAAACGTATGACAATGTTGCTTTTATTCTGGACTGTATAAAATACAATGAACATGAATGGCTTATCTGCGCAGATTTGAAGGTTGTGGCTATTCTCAATGGACTGCAAACTGGCTATACGAAATACGTGTGTTTCCTATGCAAGTGGGATAGCCGAGCAAGGTCTGAACACTACACACGCTCAGTATGGCCGCCGCGAGACAATTCCTCACCTGGATCTCACAATGTTATTCACGAACCACTAGTACGAAAGGAAAAGGTTATCTTGCCGCCACTTCACATAAAACTAGGGCTGATGAAACAATTTGCAAAGGCGTTGAAACAGGATAAGCCTGCCTTCAAATATCTAAAGGAAAAATTCCCAAAAATAAGTGATGCCAAGATTAAAGAAGACATATTCGTCGGCCCTCAAATTCGCCAACTCATGCTAGACGAACACTTTGAAGCGGTGATGGATGAGGTTGAGTTGGCAGCCTGACGTGCATTCAAAAACGTGTGCAGCGGTCTACTAGGAAAGACTAAATACGACAACTATGCTGCACTTGTGGATCAACTTATCAACTCATACCAACGTCTCGGATGTAAGATGTCATTGAAAATTAATTTTTTGCATTCACATCTCTCATTCTTTCCGGAAAACGCATCTGCTGTTAACGACGAACACGGGGAGAGATTCCACCAGGATATAGCCACAATGGAGAGCCGATACAAAGGAAAGTGGAGTCCTGCTCTGCTGGCCGATTTCTGCTTGAATTTAAAGCGTGACCAACCAGAAGCATCACACAAATGCCAGCATAAATACAAATAATGAGTTGAAAACAGTATAATACGAGAGTTTTATGTTAATTTTGTGCATATATGTTGAAGTATAGTAATAATTAAGCTGTTCCATATGATAAAGCCTATCTGTTTATCAATATATTCTTATTTTTTGGTATGAAGATTTTAAGCAGTCATTACAAAAAAACGTGACGTGATAGAAAAAACTATTTTCAGATTTGGAATCAGCACACTCGAAATATTAAGAATGACCGAATGTTATTTCCATTTTTTTTCTGAACCGAAAATTTGTTGTGCAGTGTTATTATTCCACTGTAGCTTCCCGCCTCCTATCCTTTTCTCATCAAACTTAGATAGCTACACTTGGTGACTGAATAGATTCAACCTGACGTAACAATTATAATATTGTCTTTACTGATAAATAATTATTGTTTGGACATTTAATATCAAAAAGTTAAAAAATTAAGGAGCAAGTGTAGTTTACGTCCCCCTGTGGTGCCTAGTGTAGTTTACGTTCCCCTACATTATCCTAGTGTAGTTTGCGTTCCCCGACTTTATCCTCGTATATCTAATCAAATAAAACGTTAAAACTAACGAAAACATTACGAATTAACCTAACCAATCGTCAATTTATATTATAATATATTATAATATATATATATATATATATATATATATGCATTTAACTGCAATGACCACGCAGTATATAAATGAATAGAAACGACATAAGTATTAAGGAACGTTTCTGCACACGAGGAAGAGAAATCACGAATAAATGAAAAATGAGGCGAACCGCCCAGGAATCGAACCCAGGGCCTTCCAATTGCCGGTTGGATGCGCTACCATTACACTACGGACCTCGATCATTCACAAATCGAAATTCTCCTACATAGGGCAGAAACCAATGCCCTGAGAGGGCACCCTCGCAAATCGTGAATGTGTGCATTTAACTGCAATGACCACGCAGTATATAAATGAATAGAAACGACATAAGTATTAAGGAACGTTTCTGCACACGAGGAAGAGAAATCACGAATAAATGAAAAATGAGGCGAACCGCCCAGGAATCGAACCCAGGGCCTTCCAATTGCCGGTTGGATGCGCTACCATTACACTACGGACCTCGATCATTCACAAATCGAAATTCTCCTACATAGGGCAAAAACCAATGCCCTGAGAGGGCACCCTCGCAAATCGTGAATATGTGCATTTAACTGCAATGACCACGCAGTATATAAATGAATAGAAACGACATAAGTATTAAGGAACGTTTCTGCACACGAGGAAGAGAAATCACGAATAAATGAAAAATGAGGCGAACCGCCCAGGAATCGAACCCAGGGCCTTCCAATTGCCGGTTGGATGCGCTACCATTACACTACGGACCTCGATCATTCACAAATCGAAATTCTCCTACATAGGGCAGAAACCAATGCCCTGTAATGGTAGCGCATCCAACCGGCAATTGGAAGGCCCTGGGTTCGATTCCTGGGCGGTTCGCCTCATTTTTCATTTATTCGTGATTTCTCTTCCTCGTGTGCAGAAACGTTCCTTAATACTTATGTCGTTTCTATATTGCAGTTATATGCATATATATATATATATATATATATATAAATTGACGATTGGTTAGGTTAAGTCGTAATATTTTCGTTAGTTTTAACATTTTATTTGATGGATTCATTCAAAAAATGTCTCTTAAAGATCCTAGTGTAGTTTACGTTCCCCAACTTTGACCTAGTGTTGTTTGCGTCAGGGGGACGTAAACTGAACTTGCTCCAAAATTAAATTACAGTTACACTACGACAAGAAAGAAAATTCAATTTTTATACAAAACTTGATTTTATATTTCAACAACGATTTCGAAGACTAACAAAAACGCGGCGGCAGTTTTACAAATACAAAGCGTCTTACTGTAAAATTACACTGTGCCTCACTTTTAACTTGAACGATGCATACAAATTTATGTTCTTATAACAAAAACATTTATTCTGTCCCTTATATTTAAGTTTTTAAAGAGAAATGTTTAAGAATGAGGTAAAACTACAGAACATTTATCTTGAACTGAATAGACCGCTTATGTAATTGGAAAAACATTTACAGGACTACTCTCATTACAATTTATATCCAGGCAATTAAAATTTCATAGCTGAAACTTGAACTAGAAATTCATTTCGATGGGTAAACCGACCAAAGTTTGAAATGAAATTTGAATTCTAACTCTGAATTTTGATTTTGAGATTTTAAATCTGTGGTCACTCTAGCTGGACCTTAGGCCAGTGTTTCTAAACAGCCGGTCTCCGAAAGAAAAGCTACCGGTCCTGACAAAAACATTCTCGTATCGACAAACTTGTGAGAGAGATGCAAACATACGTTTCTCAGTGAACACACAAATATTGCGTTCAAAATACTGTTAAATACAGTATATCAATAAAGTTGCCATTGTGAAACTGTTTTCCTTTCTGCAAATGCGTCTGTGTAGGCCTATGGATTGTTTGTTTTAAAGTTTGTGCATGCCATTATCAGTAATGACTATGCTTTCTTTATATCTTGACTCTTTGTATTTTGCGTGTCTATGTCTATTAAGTGCGCGCACGTGTACGTAAAATTTAATTCATAAGTGTACTACATACACATGCATAATCATACTACATAATCATACATAATCATAATCATAATACATAATCATACTACATAATCTTTTCAAAATTAAAAAAAACAAATAGCATCAATTTCAAAAGCCTCGGAGTCCCCTGGGGAGGGGACCATAAATGTCCCCACTTCTGGCTACCCACGCTGCCGATAACGGGAACGCAGACCCGGGTAGTGGGGCTGGATCTGCTACTGCCCATTCGAGATGTTCCGCACCTCTGTCTGATTCACTTTTCATAAACTTCTATAAACATTCGTGGTCTTTTCTCAAATTTTCAATCTGTTGAAAACCACCTCTCCTCCTCTAAACCTCATTTTCTTTTCCTCACTGAAACCCAGGTGTCTGGGACGACTGAAAGCAACCCCTTTTCTGTACCCTCTTACTTTCTCTATACTCAATTTCACTCCAATGGTGGATGTTGCGTATATGTACGCAATGACCTAACTTGTTCTCGTACTCCCAAACTCGAATCTTCCGAATTCTATACCCTCTGGCTGTGACTTACATGCCAATCTCAAACTAAATACATCTGCGCTGTTTACCTTTCTCCGAATTCTACTGACTATCCAAAATTTTTTGACTACCTCACTTCCAAAGTGGCAAACATTCTTTCCCACTCTCCCTTTGCTGAAATCTCCATTTTAGGAGATTTCAATGTTCACCACCACCTTTGGCTTTCCTCCCATTTCACTGACATCCCTGGTGAACTAGCTTACAACTTTTCTATCCTAAATGATCTAGAGCAGATTGTACAGCACCCTACTCGTATCCCCGATCGCCTTGAAGATAGGCCCAATATTCTGGATTTATTTCTTACCTCTCATCCTTCGTCTTACTCTGTAAAACTTTTTCTCCGTTGGGCTCCTCCGATCACAATCTTATATCTGTTTCCTGTTCTATTGCTCCAATTGGCAGGCCCTTAGGCAGTACTACTCTGATTTCCCATGGAATGATTACTGCTTCCGTGGATAGGGCCCTTCTGAGTGTGCAGAGCGCATCACAGAGGTGATTCTCTCGAGTATGGAGGGGTACATTCCATATTCTATTCCTACTACTAATGTAAAAAACTTTGGCTTAACTTTACTTATTCTAATGCTATCCGCAACAGAGAGGAAGCTTTCAGAAGGTACCGTCGCCATCCAACTCCTGACTCTCACTTCGCTTATATTTTTGTCCAGAATCGTGCAAAATCTGTTCTTCGACTCGCCAAAAATTCCTTCATCCGACAAAAATGTGAAAATCCATCCAATTCTAATTCTTCTCGCTCTTTCTGACATCTATCTAAGAACCTCTTCAACAACTTTACTTCTTCTTCTTTCCCTCCTCTTTACCATTCCGACGGCACAGTTGCCGTCTCTTCTCCTGACAAAGCTGAACTCTTCGCTCAAACTTTCGCTTACAATTCAACCCTGGACGATTCCGGTACTGTTCCTCCATCTCCTACAAAAGTGTAGGAGCCCTATCTGGGCTCAACTCTAAGAAGGCGTATGGTTCTGATGGTGTTCCTCCTGTTGTTCTTAAGAACTGTGCTTCTGTGCTGACACCCTGCCAAGGCAAACTCTTTCGTCTTTGTTTCTCATCTGGTACTTTTCCTTCCTGCTGGAAGTTCGCTTTCATTCAGCCTGTCCAAAAGAGGGGTGACCGCTCTCAACCCTCCAACTATCGTCAAATTGCTTCGATTTCTTGCCTTTCAAAATTTTTGGAATGTATCCTTCATTGGAAGATTCTTAAACACCTTCTTCTCACAATCTTCTGTCAGATTGTCAGTATGGATTCCGCAAGGGACGCTCTACTGACGATCTTCTTGCATATCTCTTTGACTCTTGGTCATCCTCCTTTCGGGATTTCGGTGAAACTTTTGCTATTGCACTAGACATATCGAAAACTTTTGATAAAGTCTGGCACAAATCTTTAATTTCCAAACTGCCCTCTTCGTTTTCTATCCTTCTATCTGTGCCTTCATCTCTAATTTCCTTTCTGGCCGATCTATAGCTGCAGTTGTAGATGGCCACTGTTCTTCTCCTAAAGCTATTAACAGTGGTGTTCCTCAGAGTTTTGTCCTGTCACCCAGTCTTTTCCTTTCATTTATTAATGATCTTTTAATTCGCACTTCCTGTCCTATTCACTCCTATGCCGATGATTCCACGCTTCACTTCTCCACCCGCTTCCCAAAGCGTCCCTCACAGCAGTCGTCTCATGATTCGCGTAGGATGGCTATGGGGACACCTGACCCCTGATCTTTTTGTTATATCTGATTGGGGCAGAAAAACCTTGTGGCTTTCAATGCTTCAAAAACTCAGTTCCTCCATCTGTCTACTCGTCACAATCTTCCACACGACTATCCCCTTACCTTCAACAACACGCATCTCAATCCTTCCTCTTCTCTTAACATTCTTGGCGTTTCCTTTTCTCGTGATCTTTCGTGGAAAGATCACATATACTCTCTTTCCAAAACAACTTCTAAGAGGTTAGGTGTGCTCTCCCGCCTCCGCAACTTCTTCACCCCCACTCAGTTGCTGTCTCTGTACAGGGGTCTTGTTCGCCCCTGTACGGAGTATGCTTCTCATGTGTGGGGTGGTTCAACCCACACAGCCGTACTTGACCGGGTGGAATCAAAGGCTTTTCGTTTCATCAATTCTCCGCCTCTTATTGATTGTCTTCAATCTCTCTCTCATCGCCGCAATGTTGCCTCACTCTCTTTACTATCGCTATCATAACGGACATTGCTCTTCTGAACTCTCTAAATGCATGCCTCCTCCTTCAAGGAGAGCACGCAGTACCAGACTTTCTACACTTTCTCATTCCTTTTCTGTCGAACTATCTAACACGAGGGTTAATCGGTATTTTCAGTCTTTCATCTACTCAACCGGTCAACTCTGGAACAATCTTTCTCCTGTCTATGACCTCCCATCTTTCAAACGCAGTGTGTCTAGGCATCTCGAAAACTCCGAACCTTGATTTTGGCTATCTTCTTCTTCTATGGGAGGGGCGCTTTTGCGGGCATTTGCTCTTGGCCCCTCCTTCCTGCATAAAAAAAAACGTGTGCTGAAATCGGTGTTTTGATTAGGATTTGCCAATACTGTAATGTCTCTTTATTTTCCGTGTTATTATACAATTACGAGCAAATAAACAACTTATTAAAATATATTCCTTGACTAATATTGTTCACGTTATCGTCAATCCTTTTTTTTTACTAAAATATTACTGTGTAAAGCTATTAGAGATATATGACGTGGTGAGGTATAAACCCTGAGTGAAATGGTTTCCAGTTCGCGATATTTTGTAGTTGATTGTTGCCGGTCCCTGTTGTGTACAAGGTGAAGAACCACTGCCTTTGACTGAATTTCTAGTTCGACTGACCTTGAGCTTTGAGTATCTCTAATTTTAATTTTTACTTTCACTTTCAAAACCAAGGTTAGCCAAAAATTCAAAGATAAAAACAAAATTCATATTCGAAAACAAATTAAAAGCCAAAATTGAAGTTCACTTATTGGCTCAAATTGGCCCCTACACTTAAGATAAAGCTTAATTACCAGAAAACGTATCATCAATTTTCAAAACATTTTGAGCACAAATTTTACATTAAAAACCACTTCATTAAATGTGAAAATTAAAAATGAATCATAATTATAGTTTTCATTATAATAATGTGATGTAATATACTTTTGGGGAAATTCAATAGTGAAAATTTTTCACTAAAAAATGCGCTCATAGAAACTAGTTCATAAATGACCAATAAAAAGCTTGGCTAATATTAAGTTTCACGGAGTCCAGGTTACACTAGGTTAGGTTAGATTGGTAAGTTATTTCCCTCGTGACCAATTTCAGGCTATCAGGATCTTTGTAACAAATTTCGACTTTATCAAAAAACTGATTCCCTCGAAACTTAACACTTACCCATTTGATGTAAAAATTAGAATGGTATATTTTAAAACTTCTATACTTACCTTTTGAGAACTCCAATACTAAAAGATCATTCTGACTTCATAAATGGCGATGACCTATAATTCAACCTTCAAACACAAATTTGCTATTTTCCTTTCATCTTTCAATAAGTTTATCTTTTATGACGACTTTGAAAAGTTTCCAAGTCGCAGATCTCGATCGAAAGTACGATCCATTAGAAGAGATCTTGCCTAATCTCAATGTCTAATTGACTTAAGAGATTAAAATTACGTATGTATAAAATGCTCAGAGGTTATATTTAAAATGGCTATTCACCAAGAAGAGAACAGTTAAGTTTTTTATGAGAGATGAAGTATTTTGTATTTTTAACCCTTGAAAACCAGCGTGGTTTATTACAATAAAAATACATTTGTTTTTCTGGAAATGGTCTTTTATTGTACGTAAGTTAATTTTTATTACTGTTTAGTAACAATAAATTGTTTAATTCAACCTATAAATGTAATTTTCATTATGGGGTTACGTAAACCCAACACTGGTCTCTCTGTGTGCGGTCCCACATTAGCCTTCTAGGGTTAATAAATACTGTAGTATATAATATCTGAAATAAAATTATGCCTACGTGTCTTGGAAAACTACGTCAAACCAAATTCAATTAAATTTTTAAGCTAATGGCTCGTATTCGTAATAATTGTAATGAAAATATTTACCCTACAGCAGCGGTTCTCAACAGGGGATCCGATGACCCCTAGGGGTCCATAAGTTGTGTTTAAGGGGTCCGTGAGTTGACTAGATTATATTCAGTAAAACAATAACCGATAACATTTTCGGTTACTTGAAACTTTAAAGTTTCTATAAATGTTGTTTTTTTACGACCATCTTATTTTTCCAATTCATGAACTGTGAGTTTTTGGCACAAATGAGCCCCTTCCCTGTTTTTATGCTGTTTTTTTTTTTATGTACACAGAACAGCGGTAAGTTTTACACCTTTTTTATTACATTTTTACTTCGACTTTCAAGTATAACTGAAGACTAAGAAAAGTATACTAATCTGGATACCTCAATTTGTCTATATGCTACTTAATCATAATGCAAAAGATAATTTTGGGGGAGGGGGCCCCAAAAATATCAAGATTTTGATAAGGGGTCCGAGGTACAAAAAAAGTTGAGGAACGTTGCCCTAGAGTACATTTCCATCATTTTAATAAGCTTAATATAGAAATTAATTTTTAACTCCTTTATAAATTACTTTACAAGGAGAATGTAACTTAATATAAATGTGGTAAAATATACTTCCCATACTTGAAAATTTGTCTCCATCCAAATTATCCATTCTGCCTTCCCCCTGCTTATGATGACGTCATAAGCCAGTGCCCATAGCTCAGTGGGTAACAGTTTCCGTATGCCATGACTGCCATGATTAACTGTTCAACACAACCTAACTAGATTGCGTCATGTGTATGCAGAAGTAAGGACGGTCAACACCTCATGTGCCGTCGGTTTCAATAGTAGGAATACACTGGGCAATAAGGCAGGCGTGATCCAACGTGTCCCGACTTTGGGAACTAACTGCTGGTACAAACATGATTAGTTAAAGTCGCATGTTTATAGAGAGATCAATTGCCAAATCCTTTACCAACGAATAATCAGTTTTAAACTGAAACATTGCGTGATAAATTGCTTTGAATGGTGTACTTTACATTCAGTATTAATGCATCTTTTCACAAATGTGAGAGATACTTTAAATTAAATTACGATAACCTTTTTTTTCAATTTAATAAATATTCCAAGATTGTCAAAATAGGTTCGTTGCTTAATAACTTTATTTTATTTTCAGATTACCGTGTTCCATTTCGTACCGATCAACAGAAACCATCACAGCATCAGTCATAAGTCTTTCTTCGTTTCTATCTTCAACACTTATTATTTCAAGAACAAAATATTATGAAGACAACATCAACGTACCAATCGGGTGTTTTCTCATCGTCGCAATCGTCGTCATCCAACATCGTCATTTTCATCGTTATATCTCAAGAAGTTCATCAGGGTCAGCGTGGACAGTTTGGTTTTGCGTCGTTTACAAAAATCACACTCGTTTGATGACGCGACAAACTGTTTTCTAAAGAGGTCAAAAGGATAGCGGAGGCTCTCGTAAAAGGATTAAATTTGTTTGTAAAAGGATTTTTGAAGTACACAAATTTGAGCGACGTTAATGGACTGTCAAAATTATTTACAAAATCAACATGAATGGATAACAATTTGCAGTTATTTTAAAGAAATAAATCCCAATGAAATATTTAGTTTTAACCATTTTACGATGTAATCATATTATTAAATGTTTTTTCCCACAATCCTAACAATCACATTAACACAGGTCAAAAAAGGAATTTCATAAAACAGTTTTGAATGAAAGACGTTTGGTACACGAAAATTTTTCCATGAGCCTCCGAATAAAGTGTTCAAAATTATAAGTATATTTATATATATACATTTACTATATACATATATATAGCCTATATATCATATATGTACGTTATATATATAAATATATACTCAGCTACATTAGCTGAGATAGATAATAAAATTTATTATTATACACACACCTCTATATGTAGGAGACCATTCTGAGTATGTATATATATATATATATATATATATATATATATATATCCTGTTATAACCTAAAAGACTTGTTAAATAGTCTGTTAATACTTATTTGTGAGTTTGTTTTTAGTCCTTTTAATTTAGGAGTGAATGTGTGCATTTTTGTTTTGGCTCTTAGAAACATATGTTTACAAAAATAAATAAATAAATAAATAAATAAATGAGGACGTAAATTTAACATGAAAATTTCGAAATTAAATTTTAGTGTTATATAAAAAAATAAAATTCACTAAACATTTAAGCCTATTTTCGAGTTCAATGCTGTACAGTTTTTCTAGTTCCGTGGTCTATTTCGATGTGGCATATTGTGACACATTTATAGTTTAATTTATTCATATAAGGTTGTTTTCAATAATTCCTAAGATAAGATTAGCTTTATATATATATATATATATATATATATATATATACACGTAGTTACACTAAATTTAAGTCGTTCTAAATTCACTGATATATACTGTATATATATATATATATATATATATATATAATATATATATAAGATATATCTACTGATGATTAGTCTAGATTGAAAATTAGGAAAGGTAGTCGGCTTTTTGCGTCACATATGCCACGAGAGCGACAGTTGAGGAATGAGGCTTTTTTTGTTTCTTCACTGCTTCGGTTGCGGGTTGGTTACTTCCGGTGTCATTTAGGTTCAGGCAACCGGAAGCAGTCCCTCCCATTAAAGCTCACCATAATGATGTCTGTAGTTTCGGTAACAATCGAATTCCGTTTAAGTTTCCCTCGACTGAATTTGCGAAAGTAATTTTATTTCGTCTCAAATTAGCGATGTGGTTAACGGAACTGAATGAAGTTTATTTTCTACATTAAAGTGGACGCCATTATTCATCTACGGATTAAAGCCTCGATAAGTTTAGTTTTAGGGCTTCTATTGTTGCAGTTTTTTGCCTTTCAGTCCATAGAAAATATTTTTAAAATAAGTTTTACATATTTCGTATCCGTCGCTTCAATATGCTTAGGGATGTCCTTAATTCCATTGCATGGTGATCTTTTAAGAAAAGCAATAAATAATTTTTGTAACAAATCTCTATTCATATTTACATAAATCTATGCACTGCCACTCCTGTAAATGCACCTTAATTAATGATACGATTTTAAAGGAAAAACAATTTGATTCCTTGCTGTAAATTACTGAAAATGTTGCTCTAACCTAAAACATTATTAAGATTTTCTTTCTCTCCAAAACCTATTAAAAGGCTTATAAATCGTATTCCTCTGAAATTGTAAAGAGGTTATAAACTATGAAAATAAAAACCCACTCTAATAGACAGAGTTTATTTCCACGACAGAAAAAAAAGTGGTTTTTTTTTTTTTTGCATTAGGTTATAAACTGTTTGGGCTTCATGGATAATATGTAACTGTAAATAATTGGTATTAGATACGTAATAAGCGTCCAATTTTCATTCAAGATTAACTAAACGTGGCAAATAAATCACAAAAATCACAACAACACGTGTACGTTTCGCGACTTACACAATTATTAAGGCAATTTTTTCAAAGTTCATTGTACTCTTTTGGCTATCGGTATTTTCTTCTATTTCTCAAGTAAAATTATAAATAAAACATCCTTACAAAGTTTGGAGATCACTTTTTCCGAATGTAGGAAATATATATATATTAAAGATAATAACTGGTACCCAAGAACTACTGTACATAGATTTATATAATTTTGTTATCTTCCATTCTTCTTATAGTTATTCCTATAAATATATATAAAAAATTCTTAAGGAGTTTTATATATATATATATATATTAGGTATTGTACATAGTAATTTTGGGCATATAAAATGGTCAAAAAGCTCCCTATACCATTGGTCTCCCATCTACTCTGTGCCTTTAGTT
The DNA here is from genome assembly GCA_023014485.1 of Bathynomus jamesi. Lineage (NCBI taxonomy): Eukaryota > Metazoa > Arthropoda > Malacostraca > Isopoda > Cirolanidae > Bathynomus > Bathynomus jamesi. The sequence goes on from JAJOZX010000146.1 coordinate 1,881,764, forward strand.
ATGTTAGGCCGAGGCAAAGGAAACTACTACTACTACTACTACTACTACTACTACTATATTTTCTCCCATTTTTGGTGTTAAAAGAGAGTGGAATTATATTATAAGTTCCTACTGCATATAAAATTCCTTACCCGTTCTACATTGTATAATCATACTAAATCATCATTTCAATATGTGGATACCCTCTTTAATTAATATCTTTTTAAAACTACATCTAAATTCAAGGAATACAAGATAATGTTAAGCAAAGACGCAATTAATCGAGTAATACGATCATTATTTACTACACTCCGAGTTTCATCAATTACAAACTTCTCGATCAATTTCTATCTTTGAAAATAATTGTTAAATAAATCAATATAAATGCATCGTTAAACCAATATAAAAAAATTCATACAGAGGTCTACTGTTCTACAACTACATTTAGAGCGAATATCAAAGTTATTACGGACCATTACTTCACTTCAAATATCTCCTCACGATTACTATTCGTCTGACGTCACTTATTTTTCATAAAAAGAAACTATATTACAGTTCACAACTGAAAGTCATTTCTAGAAAATTTATAAAGTGGAGAGTGCAGTAATTCAATTCACTACATTTTGATACGAGAAAAGTTACACAAATACAGTATACTCGAAGATATATAAAAACAAGTATCCGTTGGTCCGCCGTTTGTATTTGAAAAAAAAATAAATATACAGATATGTGTGTGTGTGTGTGTGTGTGGGTGCGCGCGTGTGTTTGTGCGCGCGGTCTCGTGTCACAACAGTAAATTGAATTACTGCGTTCGCCACTTGTATATTTTCTAGAAATGATTTAGTTAAGAATTGTGATGCAGTTTCTCTTTACAGAGAATAAGTGAGGTGAGGCTTTTTATGTATTTTAAATATTGTAGATGGAACAGTGAAGCAACAAAGATATTGAATAATTCTGTTCACACATGCTGAAACTTGAAAAGAAACGCACTTAAGTTAGACATCTTACAAAATGCGTTTTACAATTTCGTAACAAGTTGATAATGTTTCATATTCACATTAGAGATCTTGTACACAAATTCAAAATTTAGCATCACAATATTTAACGCGTAACTAAATCTGTTCGTTAACTCTTTTCCTGCGGCGAATTTCTTAACGCTATCAATTTTGGAACCATATACGGGCCATCCGCGGCGAAAGGTTAAAAGTTTCGTAACGAAGTTAGGAATTAAGCAAACATTATTCCACTTACACAATATAAACAATATACTGTAGTTTTTTTGCAACTTATTAGAAGTGCGTGAAATACTAATAAACTTTAACCAATTGAAACAGTATAGAGAGGACTGCCCGGAACCCCGCAAAACTTTAGTTTTTTCTATAAATTTAAACTGTACAAATTACGTAATTTAAAACTGTTAGCATTTAAAAACAATTTTCAGTATATCATCAGTTATTACGTAACACTGCTAACAATGTTATATTAAATACTTAAACCGATTACTTTATTTAAAAAAGTGGTGCACATGATGATTATTTTAGTCTTATTCCACTCTCTTTCTCCGAACTAATATTGTTTAATATATTAATATTTGTACGCCTCCTAGCAATGACAATATTGTTGCAGTTCGTAAACATTTCATATACAAGACATACTGAACATTGTATCATTTAAAATCCAGTCACCTAAAGGATTATCAATGTACAATCAATGACTGCCATTTTATCAAGAATATGAAAGTTCTTTCGTAATATGAAAATCAAATGTTTCATTCACTGCAAGTAATGGGAACCCTCATTAGAAAAGCAGTTAACTTTGGCTGATAAAGCTCAAATCCATTTAGGCCGCCTCCGATTTCCACTGCTTTGCCTCTGCCTGATACACCTCTAACGATGCGGTGAGATAACCTAGAAGGCCAACATATCGCCTGGTGAGGCCGTGGTGTGCTAGGTACTGCCAGATATTTATATAGGAGCACCTTCAACTTAAAACACCGTTTATAACATGTGAGTTATAGAGTTTTAAAATTCTGTTATACTTTACATAAAGATTGTTACTACTATTTATTAAAAGAAATGCCACATCGTACGACTTGTAGATAAAAGATAATTTGTATCATAATAAAAAGCAATAGTTAAATAGTTTCTCAATCTCCTTTATTTCCTCAATACGAAATATGACTTACACCACCTCGAATTACGACCTCAAATAAACTATGAATGGGACTGAATTTTGTAATTTCATGATCTATATTAATAATAATAGTAATAATAATAATAATAATAATAATAATAATAATAATAATAATAGACAAATAGCTGTTAAAACACGAAAAACTAAAAAGGTTAATAATTCATCTTGGAAATGTTCTTTTTCAAATTATTTTAAATATGGTATTTAATAAATTTTTCGGTAACTCAAATAATGTAGTATAGTGGACAAACCAAGCAAGTGGTTTTCCCTATTCTTGAACAAATGAAAAAAAACAAATACCACTTCGTCAATTTAATAGTTAACTGAACATGGGATCACCTATTCTTATTCTTCCACTTTAAAGTTAAATTTAAAACTTTCATGAATATTCCCGGCAATCATTTTTCCCGTGTTGAAAGCCTCTCCATCCGCATTTTTCTCCCGTGGAATGGGTAAACTACGGGAAGCTGTCTTAATAAACACTGATGATGAAGGAGTTTCGCTATTCTCATTTAATTTTGGTGGACCTGAAAATAAATAATTCCAGTGTTAGAATTTTAAATTCACTAAATTTATAGAACGCAAAGACGTTCTAAAGAAATTATTTAAAATCGGGTCTGTTGCCATATATGACAGGAAAGCAAGATTTTCAGCAACAAAACTTTTACATGGAATGGAAAGGGATCAGAAAACGTAGTTTTGGATTTTATAAAAGACTATTTTTCTAAGATCAAAATTGATTTCCAAAAGGAGCCACATTTCAACGGGAATGTGAGCGGAAACACAAAAATTTGCTTTCATTACTGAAACTTAATGATGGCTTCCTAAGTAAAATCAAGAACGCCTATTTCGAACTTTCCAATCTTTCCATAAAGAAAGAACTTGTATAACACTATTTAAAAGAAAATCCCAATAAAAGCGCACTTGACAATGCTTCGAAATTGCCATTACCTGCAGTTTCGAAGCACTCGCAGTATAACACTATCTTAGAAAGAAAGCCAGAAGAGCCGAGTAAATAAACTACTTAAAGAATTAAAACAGGTGAACCTTATTCTTAAAATGCTACTTCAGTTCATCACGATAATAAAGCAAGACACGTTTAACTTCAACTACAAAACCATCAAGACAATTAAGCCGACAGAATTTGAGTGGTTTCAAGCGCGCGCACACAGACATTAAATATATATACAGGGTGTTTCATAACATGTGAGACGCATTTTCAGGATGGATTCAGGACTTGAAAACAATGAAAAAAGTTTATATAAACGTATGCGAGAAATCGCTTTGTTTCCGAGTTACAGCCCGTTTTGTGTTCCAGCAATTCTTTACGCAAACTATTTACAAACACTGCTTGCCGACAATGTTTGCGAGTGTGTACGAGACTTATTTCACGTATGGCCTTGCCGATTATAATATTTCGTGCACTCTATGACAAGTGTCAATATCGTTGAGTGTAGATCCATCAGTCAGTCAGATGTGCATCGCGGTGTTTCACTGTTCGTATTCGTAACTTCTTACCGTGAATAAGTGCAGTCCAGTGAAAAAAAAAACCTTAAAAGTTTTTGTGCTATTCAGTGATAGTGTCCATTTGAAGTGAGAATGGAGGCTTATTCAAACACAGAAATGGCAGACATGCATCTCATGTATGGACTTGCCTAGTGTAATGCGGCCGCAGCAAGACGTCTGTGTGCGGAAAGGTTTTCGAATCGCCGTCTGCCAGATAAGAAGACCTTTTTGAAAATAGACGAGCGTCTTGGTGATACAGGATCATTCAACAAGCGAGTTTCAGATGGTGGTAGACCAATCAGCGCCAGAACTGTTGAGATGGAGGAGCGGGTCCCAAATCGCGTGGAGGAACATCCTGGTGTCAGCACCCGAAGGATAGCAGCAGCAGAGGGTGTAAGATACACAACTGTGTGGAGAATTTTACGGGAACAACAGCTTTACCCTATCACATTCAAAGAGTACAAGGCCTTACTGAAGCTGATTTCCCACCACGAGAAGCTTTTTCTACTTGGTTCCTTCAACAGTGTGCTCGCGATCCTCTTTTTCTATCCTCCGTGTTTTCTGATGAGGCTGCCTTCACAAGAAATGGCGTGATCAATTTTCACAACACTCATCACTGGGCCGAAGAGAATCCACATGCCATTGTCTAGTCAAGGCACCAACAACAATTTAGTATCAATGTATGGGCAGGACTTATTGCCGACAACTTAATCGGTCCTTTTGTTTTGCGTGGAAGATTAACAGGAGAATCCTATTCCAATTTTTTAAGGAATGAAAATAAAAACCCACTCTAATAGACAGAGTTTATTTCCACGACAGTTTCGACGCCCACTGGCATCCTCCTCGGGTGGATACAGAAACACGAATGAACCAAAACAAGAGGGAAAAACAGTCCAGGGACCGACCGTTAAGAAATTCGCACCTAGGTTAGATCCCATTCTCCCGACACCGGAAGGGCATTTTCATTAAGTACATTCGCGCAAATTTAAAACTATCTTCCTGTTCTAAACATACAGATTCTATTTTTTTTTTTTTTTACATAATTATTACATTTATTATTAAATTTATTACATTTAATATTGCATAATTATTTATTACAGAAATTATAAATTTATTATTACATTGGTATTACATTGTTGTTTATTATACAGAAATTATAAACCGAAAAACGAATGAAAAAAGCCGATTAGGAAATAATCCAGAGACCATTGAGAAATTCGCACCTAGGTTAGATACCGTTCTCCCGACAGGAAGGACATTTTATTACAGGGTCCGATTATAAGTACATTCCCACAAATTAAAACTATCTTCTTGTTCTATACATACAGACTCTAATATTTGACATAATTACTGCATTTATTATTGCATTTACATTTTTTAACATTTATTATTATACCTTTACCCTAATGATTAAATTTATAATATTACCTTTATTATCACATCTGTTGCATTTATATTTATTTCCACATTTATTACTTCCATTATTACATTTACTAAAAGCGAGTAAGGAAACAATCCAATCCAGAGACATTTAAGAAATTCACACTTAGGTTCGAACACGTTCCCACGACTCCGTAAGGGATTTTTGACCAAGAATCTCATTAAAGGGTCTAACTTATAAGCACCTTCACACAAATTAAAATTATCTACTTTTTCTATACACACAGATTCTATTATTTTTCTTTTGACATAATTATTACATTTATAAAGTACCTTACTTGATTCCCAATCTATAGCATGATTATTTTGGCTGGCGTGATAAAAAATGGCATTATTAGTATTACAACTTCTGAAGGCATATTTGTGTTCTTTAATACGGGTTTCAATATTTCTTCGTTTCTCCCACGTATACTAAATCACAACTTTTACAGGGAATGCTGTAGACAGGCTTGTTCCTCTTTTGCAACGTTATTCCTAACCAATTTACTTTTCACGGTAGACGAATATTTGAACGCCAAAGCAAACTTAAATCTTTCGTCAACGGTTTTACTCTTCTAAGCCGGCAATGTAAGGCAAACTCACATATTGTTTTTGGTTAACTGAAGGTTCCCGAGGGGCATAAAAAGATTTTCTGGCTTTAAAATACGCCTTTCTGATAAACCACTCGGGATATTTTAAATCCTTAAAAATGTTCCAAATCTTTGAATTTTCCGGGTCCAGCAAATGTGGGCTACAAATCCTGAGTGCTCTTAGAAACATGGAAGAAATAATTGAGCTTTTAACCCCTTCATCATGATACGAAAAATAATGAATGTACGAATTACAATGAGTAGGTTTTCTATAGACCGTGAAATTGGGCTTTCCGCTTTCGTTGATGACCAAAACATCTAGAAAAGGTAATTGTTTGTCGTTCTCCCATTCATATTTAAATTTAATAGAGGGAACAAGATTATTTAATGACTGAAAGAAAGTGTCAAAGTTGTTCCAGTGGTCAGGCCAAAATGAGAAATATCATCTACATAACGAAACCAAATTAGATTCCTGGGACATATTGTTTGCAACAATTCCGACTCATAATATTCCATGTATAATGTCTCAGTATTGGGGATAAAGGGGACCCCATTCCCATACCAAAACGTTGCAAATAAAATTCTTCACCGAAGGAGAAGGCCTTATTGGTGAGACAGAGTTTTATCAGTTCTAAAAATACAGATGTGGGCATGCCTAGTTCTACGTTACATGTTGGCAATTTTCTATCTAAAAAACTAAGTACATCATCAATGGGAACTTTCGTAAACAAGGACTCAACGTCAAAACTTATCATTCTTCCCCGTTTTAAATCTAAGGACATAACTTTGTTAATAAAGTCACAGGAATTAGTGATGTGCGAGCCTGAAAATTTACCAACTAATGGGGATAATTTATCTGCAAGAAATTTAGATAACCTGTAACTAAAGGAACCCCTGTGTGAAATAATGGGACGGAGTGGTATATTAATCTTATGGGTTTTGGGTAGGCCGTAAATGTGGGGGAGTTTGGGGTTAATCTGTAGAAATCTTTTAGGATCAATCGCCGGGACATCTTTTAATAAGTTCCTGATGCAGTAATTATGTCAAAATATTAGAATCTGTATGTATAGAACAAGATAGTTTTAATTTGTGGGAATGTACTTATAAGCGGACCCTGTAATAAAATGCCCTTCCGGTGTCGGGAGAACGGTATCTAACCTAGGTGCGAATTTCTCAATGGTCTCTGGATTATTTCCTAATCGGCTTTTTTCATTCGTTTTTCGGTTTATAAGTTCTGTATAATAAACAACAATGTAATAACCAATGTAATAATAAATTTATAATTTCTGTAATAAATAATTATGCAATATTAAATGTAATAAATTTAATAATAAATGTAATAATTATGTAAAAAAAAAAATAAAAAAAAAATAGAATCTGTATGTTTAGAACAGGAAGATAGTTTTAAATTTGCGCGAATGTACTTAATGAAAATGCCCTTCCGGTGTCGGGAGAATGGGATCTAACCTAGGTGCGAATTTCTTAACGGTCGGTCCCTGGACTGTTTTTCCCTCTTGTTTTGGTTCATTCGTGTTTCTGTATCCACCCGAGGAGGATGCCAGTGGGCGTCGAAAATGTCGTGGAAATAAACTCTGTCTATTAGAGTGGGTTTTTATTTTCATATTTTGACCTTCACGTAGAAAAAAGTGAAGTTTTTTGCATTTATTATGGATCCCACGATTAGACGCCATCTATTCGCCTTCTTCTTAGTTACCTTTCCCCAACTTATATCTTCCTATCGTCTATATGAAAAAACACTAGTGGCTCTGAAGACCAAGAAGCTGCAACTCAAGTTCCTGCAAGTGTGCCCGAAGTCCTTGATACCGTTTACCTTCAGGAAGGACCATACACCGTTTCCGAATTTTGCCAGGGAAATTTTGAAGGAACGTATTCCGTGTGTTAAAAGAGAAATTGACCATACGTATTTCAAACTAAGAAATTGTCTACGCGTCCTTAAATCGCATGTGTCGTGTGAACTACTTGTGGCGCTGTTTGAAACTGCAGATTATAAATGCGACGTGGAGACTAGACGCACTGAACAACGACTTAACAGAAAGCTATCCTATTTATGTGATGAAAGTGCTTGGTCAAAGTGTGCAGTGGAAGGTTCCGTTTTAAATTTATCGACATATGTCTTATCCAAATCCGAAAAGGAAGTTCTTAATTTAGGGCTGTCGTTTGCCCTTAAACCCGATAAAAACATTGTTTTAGATTTTGTGCCTTCCGTAGTTAATTCCAGGGTGGATATTCCGTGTTTAAATGGTTTGACTCTGAGCAAGTTTCTGGAACATTTCAACTCATTGGACTCTATTCCCAAAAGATTCCGGTTAGCTTTAGACAAGCTCAGGAAGAATGAAGCAATATTTGTCACTAAAGCGGACAAAGGTAACACTGTGGTTATTTTGGACAAGTGTGATTATAAACAAAAAATGGAAGCGTTACTTAGTGATGAATTCACCTACACCAAAGTGAGATCGTCCCCCCTAAAGCGTCTTTCTGCCGAATTCAACAAAACCATCAGGAACTTATTAAAAGATGTCCCGGCGATTGATCCTAAAAGATTTCTACAGATTAACCCCAAACTCCCCCACATTTACGGCCTACCCAAAACCCATAAGATTAATATACCACTCCGTCCCATTATTTCACACAGGGGTTCCTTTAGTTACAGGTTATCTAAATTTCTTGCAGATAAATTATCCCCATTAGTTGGTAAATTTTCAGGCTCGCACATCACTAATTCCTGTGACTTTATTAACAAAGTTATGTCCTTAGATTTTAAACGGGGAAGAATGATAAGTTTTGACGTTGAGTCCTTGTTTACGAAAGTTCCCATTGATGATGTACTTAGTTTTTTAGATAGAAAATTGCCAACATGTAACGTAGAACTAGGCATGCCCACATCTGTATTTTTAGAACTGATAAAACTCTGTCTCACCAATAAGGCCTTCTCCTTCGGTGAAGAATTTTATTTGCAACGTTTTGGTATGGGAATGGGGTCCCCTTTATCCCCAATACTGAGTACATTATACATGGAATATTATGAGTCGGAATTGTTGCAAACAATATGTCCCAGGAATCTAATTTGGTTTCGTTATGTAGATGATATTTTCTCATTTTGGCCTGACCACTGGAACAACTTTGACACTTTCTTTCAGTCATTAAATAATCTTGTTCCCTCTATTAAATTTAAATATGAATGGGAGAACGACAAACAATTACCTTTTCTAGATGTTTTGGTCATTAACGAAAGCGGAAAGCCCAATTTCACGGTCTATAGAAAACCTACTCATTGTAATTCGTACATTCATTATTTTTCGTATCATGATGAAGGGGTTAAAAGCTCAATTATTTCTTCCATGTTTCTAAGAGCACTCAGGATTTGTAGCCCACATTTGCTGGACCCGGAAAATTCAAAGATTTGGAACATTTTTAAGGATTTAAAATATCCCGAGTGGTTTATCAGAAAGGCGTATTTTAAAGCCAGAAAATCTTTTTATGCCCCTCGGGAACCTTCAGTTAACCAAAAACAATATGTGAGTTTGCCTTACATTGCCGGCTTAGAAAGAGTAAAACCGTTGACGAAAGATTTTAAGTTTGCTTTGGCGTTCAAATATTCGTCTACCGTGAAAAGTAAATTGGTTAGGAATAACGTTGCAAAAGGAACAAGCCTGTCTACAGCATTCCCTGTAAAAGTTGTGATTTAGTATACGTGGGAGAAACGAAGAAATATTGAAACCCGTATTAAAGAACACAAATATGCCTTCAGAAGTTGTAATACTAATAATGCCATTTTTTATCACGCCAGCCAAAATAATCATGCTATAGATTGGGAATCAAGTAAGGTACTTTATAAATGTAATAATTATGTCAAAAGAAAAATAATAGAATCTGTGTGTATAGAAAAAGTAGATAATTTTAATTTGTGTGAAGGTGCTTATAAGTTAGACCCTTTAATGAGATTCTTGGTCAAAAAATCCCTTACGGAGTCGTGGGAACGTGTTCGAACCTAAGTGTGAATTTCTTAAATGTCTCTGGATTGGATTGTTTCCTTACTCGCTTTTAGTAAATGTAATAATGGAAGTAATAAATGTGGAAATAAATATAAATGCAACAGATGTGATAATAAAGGTAATATTATAAATTTAATAATTAGGGTAAAGGTAATAATAATAAATGTTAAAAAATGTAAATGCAATAATAAATGCAGTAATTATGTCAAAATATTAGAATCTGTATGTATAGAACAAGAAGATAGTTTTAATTTGTGGGAATGTACTTATAATCGGACCCTGTAATAAAATGTCCTTCCGGTGTCAGGAGAACGGTATCTAACCTAGGTGCGAATTTCTCAATGGTCTCTGGATTATTTCCTAATCGGCTTTTTTCATTCGTTTTTCGGTTTATAAGTTCTGTATAATAAACAACAATGTAATAACCAATGTAATAATAAATTTATAATTTCTGTAATAAATAATTATGCAATATTAAATGTAATAAATTTAGTAAAAATGTAATAATTATGTAAAAAAAAAAAAAAAAAAAAATAGAATCTGTATGTTTAGAACAGGAAGATAGTTTTACATTTGCGCGAATGTACTTAATGAAAATGCCCTTCCGGTGTCGGGAGAATGGGATCTAACCTAGGTGCGAATTTCTTAACGGTCGGTCCCTGGACTGTTTTTCCCTCTTGTTTTGGTTCATTCGTGTTTCTGTATCCACCCGAGGAGGATGCCAGTGGGCGTCGAAACTGTCGTGGAAATAAACTCTGTCTCTTAGACTGGGTTTTTATTTTCATATTTTGACCTTCACGTAGAAAAAAGTGAAGTTTTTTGCATTCATTTTTAAGGAATGATTTAAGCGATTTACTAGATAAGTTCCTTTTGGTGTTCGACGTCGTACGTGGTTTATGCATGACGGCGCTCGATCTCATTTTAGTCGAGTAGCCAGAGACTATTTGGATGACCATTTCCCTGATAAATGAATAGGCTGTGGACACATTGCGTGGCCTGTTCGCTCCCCGGACCTGAATCCACTCGAGTTTTACCTGTGGAGTCATCTGAAATCCATCGTTTACGTGACACCCATTGACAACGTTGAAATATTTCGCCAACGTGTAGAACAAGGATGCCAGAAAATCCGAACAATACCTGGAATGTTTGAACGCGTCAGGCAGTCTATGACTAGGCGTGTTCAGGCGTGTAATCAAGCGCAAGGCGGTCATTTTGAGCACTTCCATTAAAGGTAAGGCGGATACTTGCTGGAACACACAACGGGCTGTAACTCGGAAACAAAGCGATTTCGGGCATATGTTTATATAAACTTTTGTCATTGTTTTCAGATCCTGAATCCATCCTGAAAGTGCGTCCCACATGTTATTAAACACCCTATATATATATATATATATATATATATATAATATATATATATATATATAAAATGAATAAAACCACGAAGGAAAGGAAACACAGAATGGTGCTCAAGCGCTTTCGTCTAATGATATCCTCAGGAACACTGAAGTACATAAAGAGTTACAGCGTGGTTACAGAAAAAAAAAATATATATATATATATATACACAATAAACGGAGAGATAAAAATTAAAAAAAATAAATAAATAAATAAATTATTAAACATTAAAGGATTGTGGGAGGAGCATACAAATTTGTAAGGAAAAACTACCGATTTTTAGCACAAGATCAAATGAATTGTTTCCAACCAATGTTATAGATAATTAAAAAACAATAAAAATACAAATTTATACTGAAAATCTGCCCGGGTTTTAGCACTCTGCCCTTCTTGTTAAAGTTCGATGTCTATAAAAATAAATTGAAAAATAAAAGTTATTAGAGTAGCATACAAGTTTACCAAAGATTTAGCGTTCTACCCTTCTTATCTAAATCTGTTCTGAAGGAATTCAAAACAACAGGATCGAGTTGAAAAAGACCTTTGCTTATGTTGAAGTTATTTGTAAGTTGGATAATGGCAGACTCAAGAATATTTCTATTAACAATGTTGCTAGAGTGAAATAAAACTGAAGCATTATTCCAGTCAATACAGTGGGATAACTCTGACAAATGGACAAAAAGGGCACTGGACGACTGTCCTGTTCTAACGGAATATTGATGCTGTTTTATACGTGTGTGCAAATCCTTTCCCGTCTGACCTATGTAAAAGGAATCACATTGTTTACAACCAATTTTATAGATAATGCTTGAATTATTGGTAGGGCTATTTTTTACTATGATATTTTTCACAATATTGTTATATGAAAATACTACATTAATATCCAAAAGTTTAAGTACATTAGCAATGCCTAAAAAGCCCGGGAAAAATGGAAGTACTAAAATATTTTTTGACAAAGTCCGAGTGTTATTATTCATACGATAGAAAGTTCGTTTTGCCTTGTTGAGACAAGATTCCATAAACGCAGATGGATAACACAGATCACTTCCAATACCGTTGATTTTTTCCAATTCGGCATCGATGTATTCCGGACTGGCGATCCTAAGGGCGCGGAGAAACATTGAAGAAAAAATGGCCTTCTTAGTTGGGGTGTCATGTCCCGAGTAAAAGTGTACGAAGGACAAATTGTTTGTTTTTTTCCGATAGATACTAAACTTAAAACCTGGGCTTTCCCTATGTACACGCACATCCAAAAACGGGATTGAGTTGTCTTGTTCCATTTCTAAAGTAAACTTAATGGAGGGGACTTGATCATTTAACTGAAGGAGGAAGTTATCCAGGTCACGATTCATGGGCCAGATACAAAAAAATATCGTCGACGTACCGCAACCAAGGGACGCCAACCGCCAGGATTCTCGGAATGTAAGTAATTTCGAAAAACCCCATATAAATATTGGAGAGGAGGGGCGACAAGGGGTTGCGCATGGCCATCCCAAAAACTTGTTGATAATACTCGTTATTGAAAGTGAATTTACAGTCTTTGATGCAAAGCTTAATAAGTTCCCAAACAATGTGTGATGGTAGTGGCAGGTTATACTTATGTCATTCTCGGGAGAGAAAGTCAAGCATATCGTCAATCGGTACTTTTGTAAACAATGAACAAACGTCAAAACTGATCAATCTATCGTTGGTTTCAGTACGTGCATTACTCAATTTTTCAGTAAGATCCATGGAATTTTTTGGTGACAGGACAATTACGTCCTGGTCAAGTGCGTCCCGGTCATTGGCGTCCCTGGACAATTGCGCACTTCCCTAACTACTATATGAAGTTTATTTATTGAGAAGTGAATAGAAAGTTCATTGTGACTTCACCTACGCAATTGTCCAGGGGCGCCAATGACGAGGGACGAGTATGTTTGTTATTGTAATTTTGTATGGGATATAATGCCCGGTTAGATTAATTGAATGCCCACTTAGGTCAACTGTATGCCCTTGACGATTGGTTAGGTTAAGTTGTGATATTTTCGTTAAAACTAACGAAACTAACTTTATCTTAAGTGGACGTAACCCATAAAATTTGACAATGATGTTGCTGATGATGGATAAAGTTCTAGAGAACAGTTTCGAACAGAACTTATGAACATATAACAAGTTTAATAGGTTAAAATGAAAAGTATATTTGAAATTCCGATACTAACTTTCTATTCACTTCTCTAATAAATAAACTTCATATAATAGTTGGAGAAGTGCGCAATTGTCCGGGACGCAATTGTCAGGGGACGCCAATGACCGGGACGCATTTGACCAGGACGCAATTGCCCTAGTACCGAATTTTTTACATGTGAATCAGAGATAGTTCCGAGAATTGGGTACAAGACTTTGACAAGCCATTTGGAGAGTTTATAAGTAATAGAGCCCACCGAGCTAATAATAGGGCGCATAGGGTTGCCAGGTTTGTGGGTTTTAATAAGACCGTAAAGGTAGGGCAGAGAAGGTGAAGTGGACATGAAAAGCGGAATTACATAAGTATGACCTGCCACTACCTTCACACATTGTTTTGGAACTTATTAAGCGTTGCATCAAAGACTGTAAATTCACTTTCAATAACGAGTATTATCAACAAGTTTTTGGGATGGCCATGGGCAACCCCTTGTCGCCCCTCCTCTCCAATATTTATATGGAGTTTTTCGAAATTACTTACATCCCGAGAATCCTGGGGGTTGACATCCCTTGGTTGCGGTACGTCGACGATATTTTGTGTATCTGGCCCATGAATCGTGACCTGGATAACTTCCTCCTTCAGTTAAATGATCAAGTCCCCTCCATTAAGTTTACTTTAGAAATGGAACAAGACAACTCAATCCCGTTTTTGGATGTGTGTGTACATAGGGAAAGCCCAGGTTTTAAGTTTAGTATCTATAGGAAAAAAACAAACAATTTGTCCTACGTACACTTTTACTCGGGACATGACACCCCCACTAAGAAGGCCATTTTTTCTTCAATGTTTCTCCGCACCCTTAGGATCGCCAGTCCGGAATACATCGATGCCGAATTGGAAAAAATCAACGGTATTGGAAGTGATCTGTGTTATCCATCTGCGTTTATGGAATCTTGTCTCAACAAGGCAAAGCGAACTTTCTATCGTGTGAATAATAACACTCGGACTTTGTCAAAAAATATTTTAGTACTTCCATTTTTTCCGGGCTTTTTAGGCATTGCTAATGTACTTAAACTTTTGGATATTAATGTAGTATTTTCATATAACAATATTGTGAAAAATATCATAGTAAAAAATAGCCCTACCAATAATTCAAGCATTATCTATAAAATTGGTTGTAAACAATGTGATTCCTTTTACATAGGTCAGACGGGAAAGGATTTGCACACACGTATAAAACAGCATCAATATTCCGTTAGAACAGGACAGTCGTCCAGTGCCCTTTTTGTCCATTTGTCAGAGTTATCCCACTGTATTGATTGGAATAATGCTTCAGTTTTACTTCACTCTGGCAACATTGTTAATAGAAATATTCTTGAGTCTGCCATTATCCAACTTACAAATAACTTCAACATAAGCAAAGGTCTTTTTCAACTCGATCCTGTTGTTTTGAATTCCTTCAGAACAGATTTAGATAAGAAGGGTAGAACGCTAAATCTTTGGTAAATTTGTATGCTACTCTAATAACTTTTATTTTTCAATTTATTTTTATAGACATCGAACTTTAACAAGAAGGGCAGAGTGCTAAAACCCGGGCAGATTTCCAGTATAAATTTGTATTTTTATTATTTTTTAATTATCTATAACATTGGTTGGAAACAATTCATTTGATCTTGTGCTAAAAATCGGTAGTTTTTCCTCACAAATTTGTATGCTCCTCCCACAATCATTTAATGTTTAATAGTTTTTTTATTTATTTTTTTTATTTTTATCTCTCCGTTTATTGTGTATATATATATATATATATATATTTTTTTTTTTCTGTAACCTATATATAGGCTGTAACTCTTTATGTACTTCAGTGTTCCTGAGGATGTCATTAGACGAAAGCGCTTGAGCATCATTCTGTTTCCTTTCCTTCGTGGTTTTATTCATCATAAATATTATTCACGTGTTACTTTCGGGAAATAATTTTCATATATATATATATATAAATTTAGGGTGGTCCTCAAGCATAGGGGGGTATTTTCAAACGTATATTTATCTTGCTCCCAGGGTCTCAATCTGTGAGGTTATGCATAAAAACACTGTGGTTAAAATGTCATTGAGAAATAATAATATTTACCCTGTGCTCAAGAAGGTTGAAGTTATGCCCCTATGTGGGCCGTTGACACGCCTTGCTGAGAGGGTCGGATTGTGTGTGGTGTTGCTCTCACCGTTGACAGATTAGTGTTTTTTTTTGGCTTGCCTTTAGAATTGGTATTAAACGTTTCCAATGTATCTTCCCCAGGTGTTATTTTGGTGAAATGGCCAGTACACGTTCAAAAGACTTCCTTGTGACGCCAGTCTCTGCACTCACGGGGAGCAAGCTGCCGTCCATCAGCGACGTCCTCGGCCTGACTCTGCACAAGCTGAGCACGAAGGCGGCAACGACGACGAGGGAGGCTGTCACGGCCGTTGCTGATGAAGTGCTTATCTTGTGGACGAAATCGCGGATTCCAACGACGAGACGAGACCACATCACTGAGAAGCTAGAGAAGTTGTATGGCGAATACAAACTTCTCAAGAAGAACAAGAATCGACGCTCAGATGCCCAGATTGCACGGGAAGCCTCCTTCTAGCAGATGTTCTGCAACCTCTTCGATGTCGCCCACGCTGACGCACTGAACATGATGAACATCGAGGAGGACAAGGCCTTCCTGATCGCCCAACGAGAACCCGGCCGCAGGGGGACCATGGGAGGAGCTGATGTGGTCCTGGCTCGCACAGAGCGCAATGTTGCGCAGCGGAGGGAGGCTGAACAACGCCGTCGGCGCCGTGCGACTGAAGAAATGGCCACTACTTCTCAAACAGCAGAATTGGCCTCTTCCAGCTCGAGCTCTTCACCCCCCAGCGACTCTCCCATCCGTGGCGCTGTCGGAGGTTGCAGCCCACCCAAGCGCAGTCGGCCGGCGAATATCATTTCACCGGCACTGGCGGCTAGCTTGGACCGCACGAAGCTGACCGACCGCGACGCCGTTTACGTGCTCGGTGAGACGGCTCGGTCCCTTGGCCACAACATTGATGAGTTGAACATCTACCGGTCGTCCATACGGCGCCAGAGGATGGCGCAACGCCAACAAGTTGCCGCTCAGCTCAAGGAGCCCTTCCATCGAGAAGCTGCGCTCGTTGTTCACTGGGATGGGAAGCTGATGGCGGATCTGACGTCCAAGGAACAGATTGATCGACTCCCGATCCTGGTCTCTTGTGGCGGCGAGGTGCAGCTCCTCCAGGTCGCCAAGCTCGGTTCCGGTACTGGTGCAAACTGTGCCAAAGCTGTGGTGGAAGCTCTGCGAGACTGGGGATTGGATGACAAAGTTGGTGCCCTCTCGTTCGACACTACGGCTTCAAACACGGGAAAGAACACAGGTGCATGCGTGCTGATCGAGCAGGAACTTGGGAGAAGCCTCCTCTATCTGGCATGTCGTCACCATGTCCTGGAGCTTCTTGTCAGTGCGGTTTTCACGGAAGTCCTTGGACCGTCGTTGGCACCCGAGGTTCAGCTCTTCAAGCGATTCAAGGCGCAATGGGAGTTTGTGAACCAAGAAGATTACGACCACGTCATGAGTGATGCCAACGCTAGTCAAATCGTCGAGGAGGATGCAGACTCCATCATCGAGTTCTGCAAGAAGGCCTTGTAGAAAAGTCACCCCCGGGATGATTATTTGGAGCTCTTGGAACTCACCATCATCTTCCTCGGCGGAGTGCCCCCCCCGTGGGATTCGGTTCCGAGCGCCCGGTGCGATGCACCAGGCCCGCTGGATGTCGAAGGTGTTGTACGCCCTGAAGGTATGGATGTTCCGGCGGCAGTTACGGCTCACAGCCAAGGAAGAGGCCGGAGTTCGGCGCCTGAGCGTGTTCGCCGTGAAGTTCTACACAAAGGCGTGGACGGAGGCCCCGAACGCGGCGAAGGCCCCCCTGAGAGATCTCTGGCTCCTCCAGGCTCTGGAAAAATACGAAGACAAGGAGGTGGCGAAAGCAGCCAAGTCGAAATTCGCCAACCACCTGTGGTACTTGTCCGAGGAGTTGGTGGCCCTGGCTCTCTTCGACGACGATGTTCCTCCGGAAACGAAGAAGGCGATGACTGCTGCGATGTTGGAGGAGCCAACGGAGGAGGACGACCCGCCCAAGAGAGCGTCGGTCCTGGCGTGCTCTTCCCTGTCATTAGAGACATTCGTGACGGGGAGGACTCGCCAGTTCTTCGACCGACTCCAATTGCGACGTGGATTCCTGGAACAGGATGTGTCGAAATGGCCAGACAACGAGCAATTCCAAGCGGCTGCCGAGGTGGTCCGGAACCTGTCCGTGACCAACGACCATGCCGAGCGGGCCGTGGCGTTGGCACAAGAATACAACAGGCGCCACACGAAGAAGGAGGACCAGCTGCAGTACATGCTCCTGGGTGTTGCAGAGCACCGAAAGAAATTCCCGGACGCTCGGAAGGCCACGCTGCGACCCGGGCGACAATGAGTGGCGTCAGCACCCATGAGACCCCCGCCCCTGAGCGGCTAATACCCTTAAATGGGGGGGACCCGGAGGCTGGTATACCCTATAAACTTCAACCTTCATGAGCACAGGGTAAATATTATTATTTCTCAATGAAATTTAACCACAGTGTTTTTATGGGTAACCTCACAGATTGAGGCCCTGGGAGCTGAATAATTCCAACTTTCGATTTTGAGGACCACCCTAAATTATATATATATATATATATAATATATATATATATATATATATATACTGTACAGTATATACAGGGCGTCCCAAAAAAATGTATACACACTTTAAATAATTATAAAGGCAGTGTTTATTAAAATACATTTCATTTTCAAAATGTAATAGAATCTACAGACATTATTTAATTGTTTTGTCAACGCCTGTTTTCAAACTGACGTCCTTTCTGGTCCAGGCATTGCTGATAACGCGAAGCAATGGAATCGCAAACATCACGAAACAAAGGAAATTCATTCTAAAATGCTACTGGAAGTGTGAAAACGCAGTTGAAGTGCAAAGACAGTTTAGGAGGGAGTTTCAAACAGATCCACCAACGCGACTTACCATCACTCGAATTAGAGATAAGTTTGAAGCCGATGGAACTGTTCAGAATGTCCACAAGAAGCGTTCCGGAAGACCACGGACATCGACAAGCCCCACAAAGCAAGAAAGAGTACTGGAAACGTATCACCAAAGTCCAAGAAAATCTGTGCGGCAAGCGAGTCGTGAGGTAGGAATTTCAGAATCGTCTGTCCAACGCATTTTAAGCGCTGTCAATGGAAAAGTTACATTCCAAGATTAGTCCATGCTATTAATGAAGATGATCCGGACCGAAGAGTGGAGTATTGCGAGTGGTACTTGGCACGATGTGGATGTGGATTGGACGAAGGGGTTTCGTAGAATACCCTCCGCGTTCACCAGACCTCACACCACTAGACTTTCTTATGGGGATACTTAAAAGACAAAGTCTACGCTATAAAACCTGCAACAGTCGCTGAATTGAGAGCAGCCATTGAACGAGAATGCACACAAATACCAAACGAAATGTTTCGTGATGTTTGCGATTCCATTGCTTCGCGTTATCAGCAGTGCCTGGACCAGAACGGACGTCAGTTTGAAAACAGGCGTTGACAAAACAATTAAATAATGTCTGTAGATTCTATTACATTTTGAAAATGAAATGTATTTTAATAAACACTGCCTTTATAAGTATTTAAAGTGTGTATACATTTTTTTGGGACGCCCTGAATATATATATATATATGTAAAGAACGACGCTTGTATAGAAGAACGTTCCGCACAAGATGAGGAGGGAGAACGAACAAATGAAAAATGAGGTAACCACCCGGGAATCGAACCCGGGATCTTCAGATTGTCGGTCAGATATGCTAACCACTACACCATGGGCCTCGATTAAACAGAAGTCGTAATTCTCCTACATACGAGCAGAAACCAATGCCCTGAGGGGGCACCTCCCGCATGCCGCACATATATACATTTTAACTGCAAACAACACGCAGTATAATTAACGTAAAGAACGACGCTTGTATAGAAGAACGTTCCGCATCTCCCTCCTCATCTTGTGCGGAACGTTCTTCTATACAAGCATCGTTCTTTACATTAATTACACTGCGTGTTGTTTACAGTTAAAATGTGTGTATATATATATTTTGAAATACAAAATAAGATAGCAGTAAACAGAGCAAAGAGAATAACTGGGCAGATACTGAGAACCTTTAAACAAAGGGCTAGGAATATAATGATTCCTCTACTGAAAACACTGATCAATGTGATCATACCCAAATTGGAATACTGCTCGGTCCAAACATACCCATATAAAAAAAAAGACATTAGACAACTAGAAGGGATTCAGAAAAGCTTCACAGCCAAGATCAAGGGGTGCAAAGAACTAAATTACTGGGAAAGGTTACGCGAATTAAACCTACAGTATTCACTGAAAAGGAGAAGAGAGAGATACACCATTATTTACACTTGGAAAATAATTCACTGCCCAACAAAAAAAAATTTTTTGCTGCTGATTTAATTCTAAGACCTGTTTGTTGATAATATTGATGTGCTGATTTAAAAAATCACCTTAGATTTTGTCCATCGCATCAGGTTTTCGTGCAATGCAATATGCCTATTTTGGGTGATCCATGAAGGGTGCTTATCAAAATTGATGATTTTTGAGACCTGTTAACAGCTGTTTTGCTGTTAAAATTTTATCTGTGGAATACGCAAATCTGTGCATTAAATCTAAAGGTCATGTACAACATATTAAAATCTTGGGTATCTGTGATTTCCACAGGTGTGAGCGTGACGTCATGATCTGAGAGATATTTCCCATTGGCGGAGTGAGAGCAGCCGGTTCCGCTAGTGACGTTACTTGTAAACTTTCAGCAGTTGGGTTGCAACATGAGCATTAAAGTTCACTATCTCAACAGTCATCTGGATAAATTTCCAGAAAATCTTGGTGATGTTAGTGAAGAGCAAGGTGAAAGGTTCCACCAAGATATCAAAGTGATGGAAGAACGATACCAAGGAAGATGGGATACCCATATGATGGCTGACTACTGCTGGAGCCTGCAAAGAGATTGTCTTGACATCTCTCATTCTAGGAAGTCCTATAAGAGAAAATTTATCAGCACTGAAAAGTAAGAAAACAAGAAAAAGACAATGTTAAGAAAACTGGTCCCGTGCTTGCTTTAATATGGATTCATTTTTTGCTTATTTAAACACTTTTAATCACTTTGTGTAAATATTACCATTGTATATTAAAGTTCACTCCCTGCACAATTGTTTACTTTTCCATGCTGATTCTGAGTATGTAAAAACTTATTTTTTGAAAAGAAAAAAAATTGGGTATAACCCTGCCAAAATGCGATATCTCCAAAATATCCGTATTTGATTGCTCGAAAACCTGACGTGATAGGCAAAAACTAAGGTGATTTTCGAAATCAGCACACCAAAGTTACCTAAAAACAGGTGTTAGAATTAAATCAGCAAAATTGGTGTTGGGCAGTGTAATGGAGAAACTAGCCCCTAATCTTACTCTGAACCCTGTAACTCCCCAAACAACAGTGGAAAGTAGAAAAGGAAGACTGTTGTGTTCCCAAATTAAAGGCTAGACAGGGAACATCCTTAACCCTGTAAGAAAATAGTTTTGTTGAGAGAGGACCAAAACTGTTTAATCAGCTGCCCAAAGAGCTAAGGAACACGAGTTGGGGTTAGAGTGGACATCTTCAAAAGACTAGACGCCTGGCTCAGAACAATCCCCGATGAGCCGGGCGTACCTGGCTATGTGAGGTGGAGAGTACAAGAAACCAACTCACTACTTCACCAGGCCTACTCGAGAGGAGCGACAAGCTTAACCTTCGTGAAATGAGGAATCATCGCACGGAACATTTGAAAAGTTGAAAGGTGTATATATATATATATATATATATATATATATATATATATATATACACACACAAACTCAGAATGGTCCCCTGAGAAACTTATATGTTAAACACAGACCGTGCATGGAACAAGGAACTTCTAGGAAATTACATCCACCATAGTTCGAATAAGTAATGATAAATGAGAAATACTGTACTATAGTTTTTTCTTTTTCATGATGGAAAGCCCAAGTGGGCACCGGGTTACTCGCAAAGAGGCCCCAAAATATAGCTTCCCTCACCAGCTATCTGCAAAGCAGATAGGATCTAGGGTTTACAGCTTGCACCTAGCCTACTACATTCAGAACTTCAATGTACGCAAGAAACTCGTTGCATTCACGTCGGATTGAATACATCAAAGAAAAAGGGGTAACTATTGTATTTTTAGCCAAAAAACAAAACTTAGAGAGATCCTATCTGCTTTGCAGATAGCTGGTGAGGGAAGCTATATTTTGGGGCCTCTTTGCGAGTAACCCGGTGCCCACGTTGGGCTTTCCATCATGCAAAAGAAAAAACTATAGTATTTCTCATTTATCATTACTTATTCGAACTATAGTGGTGTAATCCCAGAAGAGTTCCTTGTTCCATGCACGGTCTGTGTTTAACATATATATATATATATATATATATATATATATATATATTTTTTTTTTTCTTTCTCTGATTTACCGCCGATTCGTACCTAAAGAGAGCGGTACATATCTCGGCGAAGTAGTGAGTGGGTGATGTTACTGTGCTGGGGGCGGTAGACTATGGGAATGAGTAAGGGTCAGTCGCTGGATAGTGGGTAGGAGGGTACGGTTTTAGATGCGATGGAGCAGATGGGAGTGAGTAAGGAAGAAGAGAATCGCTTCCGCTGAAAAGTGGGGGCCGTCGGCGAGTATGGATCGTAGGCAGTTGGGTATGGGATTTTCGGCCGAGAGAGGGAAACACCTGCGACGAAGAGCGGACAACTTTGGGCATTCCACCAGGAGGTGTAAGACAAAGACAGTGATAGGGGTATGGCAGGTAGGGCAAAGCGGGGCTGGCGATTTCGCCATAAGGTGTCCGTGGGTGATGCGGGTGTGGCCTAGGCGGAGACGGGCTAAGATTACTTCTTTATGGCGGGACCGGTGGAATGAGGAGGCCCAGTATCCTATTTGCGGTTTGATCGTGTGGAGTTTATTTTGTGTGGCCTGGTCCCATTCCCGATGCCATATGGAGCGGAAGTGGGAGCGGAACGCCGGGAAGAAGTCGGGAAAGGGGAGGGGTCGGGAGGAGGCCGGCAGTGAGCAGGCCGTCTTTGCTGTGCGGTCCGCCGCCTCGTTACCCTGGATGCCGACATGAGACGGGACCCAGCAGAATGCGATTGTCTTGTGTTGGAAGGTCGTTAAAAAGTGGAAGTTTGCTGGATGGTACAGACGAGCGGGTGAGGGGAGTTAAATTTTTCTAGGGAGAGAAGTGCACTTTGGGAATCCGAATAAATGACGAAAGAACTGGCAGAGTGGGTGCGCACAATATCGAGGGCCTCCGTAATGGCGAAAAGTTCCGCCGAAAAAACGGAGGCCTCGCGGGGCAGGCCGACGCCCCGGGAAAGCGGCTGGGACAGAATCACCGCTGAGGAGGCCACACCAGCTTCCGAGCGGGAACCATCTGTGTAAATGGCGACTGCATCCGGGTGTTGGGTTGCGTGTTCGCGGAAGAGTGACCTGTATATCATGGCGCTCGTGGCAGTCTTCGGTAGAGCACACAGATCTTTGCAAAACTTGATAGGGGTGAGGATCCAGGGGGGGTAGATGCTGAATGAAATGGGGATAACTGAGGGGGCGGGCATGTTGAAAAGATCAAGAAAAGAGCGGACCGCTTCAGTGAAGTGCCAGCTCCGTCCCTGAGGTGGTAGTTCTGAAACTGCCGTGCCCAGAAGCGAAGGTAGCCTCTGTGCACGGAGGTATGTCCTCATGTGGAGTAGACCCCGTCGGAGGGCGAGAGGGAGATGGTCGCATTCCACATGGAGGCTGGAGGCTGGGGAGGAGCGGAAAGCACCGGTGGCGAGGCGGAGGCCTCTATTAAGTACCGGGTCCAGGATACGGAGGCGGGCGTTGGAGGCTGAGCCGTAAACTACGCTACCATAGTCCAGCTTCGACTGTACTATGGAAGTATAAAGGCGAAGAAGAGAGCGTCGATCTGCATCCCATGTGGTGTGAGAGAGGTGATCCAGGAGGGCGAGGGGGCGTCGAAGGGATTGCTTTAGGTGCTTGAGATGGGGAACCCAATTGAGCCGTCGGTCTAGGGTCATGCCCAGAAAACGCGTGGAGGGTACCACCTCAAGAGGACTGCCGTATAATGTGACAGAGGGTAGAGGAAGGGTTGTGGGTCTTCTTCTACTGAAGACCATACACTTGGACTTAGGGATGGAGAAGCGGAAACCCACCGACGTCGCCCACCTTTCCACCCGGTAGATGGCGAGCTGCATTTGCCGTTGAACGACAGACGGTTCTCGCCCTGCGAAGTAGATTGCAAGGTCATCCGCGTAAATGGAAGAGCGGATGGAGGGTGGAAGGCATTGTGAGACCGTGTTCATCACGACGGAGAAGCAGAGAACACTGAGGATGCTTCCCTGTGGGACCCAGTCCTCCTGCACAAAGGTGTCAGAGAGGACTGAGCCCACCCGGACTTTAAAGGTCCGGGAAGAAAGGAAGCCCCTAATGAAGGTCGGCATGGCTCCGACGAGGCCCAGATGTCGGAGCTGACCGAGGATCATTGCTCGACGGGTGGTGTCATAGGCCTTCTGGATGTCCAAAAAAATTGACAGTACGAACTGTCTATTGTCGAAGTCATCCTGTATGTCTCGGCTGAGAAGCAGGAGGGGATCAGTGGTGGAGTGGAATTGTCTGAAGCCGGACTGGGTAGACGGGAAGGAATTGATATGTTCAAGGACGAACGATAATCGCGTAGCGACCATTTTTTCGAGGATCTTGCAGGCACAACACGTCAGGGCGATTGGTCTGTAGTTTGTGGGGTCCAGGGAATCTTTGCCGGGTTTGGGGATAGGGATGACGTGGGCCTCCTTCCACCAAGAGGGGAAGGCACCCTCTATCCATATGCGATTGTATAGGTCTAGCAGGAAAATTTGTAAGGTAGAGTGGATGTGTTGGATCATGCCGTACGGAATACCGTCCGGACCGGGACAAGGGGATCGTCGAGAGGCCAGTGCCGCCTGTAGTTCACGCATGGTAAACAATCGGTTGTAGGTGCTGTCTATGGACGGTGGAGAGGGGCTATCATCAGGGGCGGGTACGGAATTGGCTGCAGAGGAAGAAACGGCGGCGAAGGTAGAAGCAAGGTGGTCTGCCACCGACTTGGGCTCACATAGGAGTCCGTCGTCAGTCCGGAGGACCGGGGGTCGGGAGGGGACATGTCGCCTTTCGACGCCCCGCACCTTCTTCCAGACGGTAGCCGAAGGTGTGTTGGCGGTGATGCCGGCGCTGTCTTCATTGTGCGGCGGGCGATGGCCCTGACCCGCTGCATCTCCGTGCGATGGATGGGGAGTCGCGTCCGGTAGAAGCGCAGAGTTGCCTTCTTCTTGGCGCGCACGGCCTCCGCGCACTCCGGGGTCCACCAAGGAACCCGTCGGGCGCGGGGGTAGGCGGAGGATTGTGGTACGCTTGTGCTTGCGGCCGCTAGAACGACGGACTCGAAGTATGTGATGCACTCGTCGATGGACGGGAAGTGGGCAGTTGTAAGGGTGGTATATGTATTGTCGCGGAAGCGGGCCCAATTCGCGTTGGTAGTAACCCACCTTACCGGTACCCGAACAGTCTGGTCGGGTCGATTGAGGGTGAGTTGAATGGGGAGATGGTCACTTCCATGGTCCTCTCGGAGGACTTGCCACGTGAAGTCTAGGAGGGCATCAGTTGAGACGAGGGACAGGTCTATACAGGATGGAGTGCAGGTGGTGGCATGGTAGAACGTAGGAAGCCATCGTTGAGGCACTCGAAGGAAAGCTCGGTCATGACAGATATCAGGGTTGGGGCCATATAGGTGGTGTGTGTGTCGCCCCACAAGGGGTGGCGACTATTGAAATCGCCCAGTAGTAGGAAGGGCCTGGGGAGTTGTTCCACGACTTCCAACAGGTCGTCGCGGGAGACTTGAGCGTGGGTGGGGGAGGTAGATTGAGCAAACGGTGTACTGTCTATCCAGGGAGAGCCGGACGGCAGTCACCTGTAGCGGGGACCGGATGGAGATTGTAGAAGGGGACTGCGTGGTGTACGAGGATGGCAGCTCCCCTTCGAGTGCAGGTAGGAGGCGGGGTGGCGATGCAAAAATAACCAGTGGGGCAGGGCATGGGCCTGGTCCCCAGGATTAGCTCCTGGAGACAGACACACACCGGACGGGAAGTGGCAATCAAGGAGTTAAGGCCTTCATAGTTTGCAAATATTCCTCGACAGTTCCAGTGAACTATTATGGTTTTCAGGGGATCCATTAGTTGATGAAGGGGGATGGGTAAAGGTGTAGGCGCTAGGAGGTTGGTGTGAAGGGAGATCTGGAGTTTGCGAAATTGAAGGCTGGGTCGGGAGCATGGCTGGCTATCTACCGTTCACCAGGGAAGGAATCGGTTGGCCTGTCGAACCCCGCGGAGGTTGCGGGGTCGAGTCGGCCGAGCGAGACCGGAGGCGTGGATCACGGCAGGCAGAGGAGCATCGTGGGCTGAGCGGGTCAGAAGTGCTTTGACGAGCTTCTATGGTCGGGCCAGGAGGGGGACGTTAACCCCAAAAGTGGCGCTACCCCGCCTGTCCGGGGTCTCACGGCGGACCCTAGGTGGTGACAGGGGGTACCAAAAGGGCCGGGCGGGTGGGAGGGAGGGCGTACTCAGGGTAGCTGACAAGGAGGGGGCCGGGGGTGTTGGGGGGGTAGGTACTATGGGGGTGGAAGGAGGTGAACCAGAGTGGTCTCGTGGAGGGGTGGAGAAAATGGCACCAGGAGGCAAGGGCAGATCCATGAGACTCGTGGGCGTGGGCGCGGCCGAGCTTCCCTCGGTCACACCGTGCAGCTGCGCCAGAGCCGCATCCACTGGATCCTCGGGGGAGAGGATATTGTTCGGACTGGGTCTCGTCGTACGGGGCGGGTCGTGGATTTCGGCCACTATTGTCAGAGTCTGTGGGGGCAGAGTGGTGGGACTTTTGCGATGGGGAGAGATGGACATAGTAGACGTGGTGGGCGGTGTGAGGGTCCGAGCCGTCTTCTTGGTCCTAGCGGAAGAGGGAGAGAGACGTTGGAAGGCCGGAGGGTCTGGCGACACGCTCCGGCGTCTCCGCCTCGACGGCTTGCTCCGGGCGGCAGGTTCGGGCGTGTGCAGGGAGTACCGGGAAGGCAGGGTTTGGGGTGGCTGGGACCTGGGTGTCCTGGTCCTAGACTCCTGGGGGATTCGTGGCAGGTGAGGTGCGGGAAGAGGAGGAATGGTGGGGGGACAGGAGACCGTCGGGTCCTGCGAGGATTTGCTTTGTGGGGAACAGGGAGCAGTGGCTGGGGGGGGTTTCGGCGGCAGGCCAGGGCGGCGTGCCGAGATGATAGAGCCGAGAGCAGCGGCATAGGACACCCCCGGCCTCACCTCTCGACTCCGCACCCTGTCTCGTGCCTCACGGGGGCTAAGGAAGTCCGTCACTTGTAGGCCGCGGACCTCCTCGAACTTGTAGAAAAGGCATTCGCGGGATGAAGAGGGGTGTGCGCCTTCACAGTTGGAGCAGTTGGGTGTGTTGGGGCACCTGTCAGGGTGAGCGAGTCGTCCAAAGTGAACACACAATTGACGCGGCTGTCGACAAACGGAGCTAACGTGTCCAAACTTATTGCATTTAAAGCAACGGGTCGGGTCTGGAATGTATGGGCGGATAGAAAACTCGCATGACGCGCGGTCTCCCATACCCCATACAATGCGGCCGGGGGGGATTAGTGTATTGAAAGTAAGGAGCAGACGTGGGGTGGGGGAGGAGGTGCCTCCCTGTCGGGATGTGAAACGATAGATCTTAGTGACTCCTTGGGGTGCGAGGTCCTCCAGGAGCTCGTTCACTGCGATCGACAATAGGCGGGTGGCGTAAATAGTGCCCTGACTCTGGTTCAGGCGAGGGTGTGGGGAAACGGACACCGAGCATCCAAGGACCTCAGTGACGGAGAGTAGGGCTTTTGTCTCTGCGGCTGAGCGTGATTTTACGAGGAGGGAGCCATCCCTCTGTGGGCATACGTCATAGCGGCTGGAGTTGCTGTGGGTTCGGATCGCCTGGAACGTCCATTCAGAGTTGGTCGGGAGGGACCCAGATGTAGGCCGAATCACCAGGAATTTGTGTATACTTGGAAGGGAGAGGGAGGCTGTAGAGTCGAAATGGACTGGGATATTCAACGGTCGATAGGACGGCCGTGAATGCCGGCTCCCCCGTCCGCCGCGAGGCTCTCTCCGTGGGGAGGTGGGCTGACGGCGGGTGAGGGGGGCATATGGGGAGAGCAAGAAGCCGGGTTGTGGGGGAAAGTCCTCGGTGGAACTTGACTTGCCCGAAGGTGGCTGAAGTGGGCTGGGGCGAGACCCCTGCTCCAGAGAGTGTAGGTCCAAGGGCATAGTCGAGGGACGGACTGGGGTCGGCAACGGAAAAGGAGAGTGCAAGCGTTCCGCTTCCACAGGGGGGTCAACCCCATTAGGTTGCGGTCTTCCAGTGGTAAAGGACTCAAGGGCCTGGTTGCCCACCACCCGAGTGTTGAGAGGAGTAGTAGTCCGGGAATGAGAAGCAAGCAGTAGTCGTAAGCCGAGGGGGAGAAGTGTCCATAGCGAAACAAAAAAGAACTTCATCCCCCGAGCGCATCCAGCCACCACCGACTCCAACAAGGGAAAGGCGAAGCGTGGGCACACTTGGTCCCACCGCCGATAGATGTCACGCAGGGGAGATACACTAGGCCTGTTCAAAAATCAACTTTTTCTTATTTTCATAGGTTTCTGTACATTTTCCCATGCTTTTTGACCTGAAAAAGCCGAAAATCACAACTATTTTTACCTAGGATGTTGGGAAGCATTGCCGCATGGAGCTTTAAATTTTCTGCCTTGAAATCGGCCAAAGCGCCAATTCCGGGGTCCCTTGAATTATGTTTTGCACTTTAACTTTTGATCTAAACAAGATAGAGCAACAAATTAGGTATCAAATGAAAGAGCATAAAATTAATAAATAATAATAATAATAATAATAATAATAATAATAATAAATAAATAATAATTAATAATAATAATAATAATAATAATAATTATCTATCATTTTTCAGGAAACAACAGAAACTCAATCAGAATCTAGAAAACCATCAACAAGTTACAACTTCACAATGGCATTAAGCAAGGAGCTGAGGGAGCTCCGTGGGCGCACAGTTGATATCTCAGAACCTCCACGTACTGTCCACAGGCAGGTGTCAACTGGGCCATCTACCAGATCTCTCACTGAAACTTTCCTGGTTGGATACCCTTCAGCTTTTATCAGTGGTTCCCAGCTTCCCACCAACAGACAGGCGTTCCAGTATTTCCTTAATCTTCAGAATTTACCTGAAAATGCAGGGAGGCCCATGGTTCAAGACCTTGCATATGAAACAGTTGAATCTATCATCCCATTCTGGCAGATGGCTAGGATCAAGACAATGACCAAGTACAACGCAATGAAGCTCTTCATGAAACTACATGAGAAACATCGTGCTCTGGTGAAAAGCAAAGGAAGAGCAAGTAACCCTGGAGGAAAAAGAGGAGCATTTGTGCTGGAATTAGACAGCCTGTCCGATATAGGAGCTCCAGATGCAATCCAGGAAATACAGAACAACAGACTGTTATCCAGAGAGAAGAAAGATGAGGATATCAGGTTCTACGAAGACCAAAAGACTGAGAGGAAAGGTCATATGTCTGGTCATGACAAGATTTTTGAGACAAGATCCCTGCAGCAAGCAGCGAGGAATGAAAGACTGCAGCATAGACAAGAACAAGGTAAAACTAATTACTTTGAACGTTACAAAAAGTTTTAAGTTTTACTCCATTGCGATATTTAGCATGTACTTAACAATTACTGTCTTAACATGTACTATTTTACAGCTGCAGCAGAACAAGAGGCAGTTGTTCATGTGGATGACATTACCTGGGGTGACTCAACTGACAACGACGCTAACACAGAGGACATGGATTACCATCAGCCTCGTCCTGGATGTTCTCACCATCAAGACACTGTGACTAGTGTGACTTTGACGTTTCCAAGGAAGGTCATGGAATGTGATGTCATCTGCAATACAGCTGATCGTCTTGGTTTATCAGACAATCAAGTTACTGCCATGGTTTCTGCCACCTTGAAAGCTGGAGGGGCTGATCTGGATAACTTCGTCATCTCAACCTCAACAACACGTCGCAACAGAATGCTGTCCAGGTATAATATCAGCCAGAGTCACATGTCCAAGTTTTGTGAAAACCCCCCACAGTACGCTGCCTTACACTGGGATGGAAAGTTGCTCAAAGATGTCTTGGGCAGTGAACCTGGAAGTACCTCAGAGACTTTAGCTGTGCTAGTGTCTGGTCCACCTTCATACACTGAAGGAAAGTTATTGGGAGTACCTGTCATCGACAATTCTTCTGGCACAGCTCAGGCTGAGGCTTCAATGGATTTACTGGAGACATGGGAACTTACGGATAATGTTACTGCCCTTGTTTTTGACACTACATCCAGTAACAGTGGAGTTCACAGAGGAGCTGCCAAACTGCTAGAGAAAATGCTGAACAAAAAGGTGTTTTATCTGGCCTGTCGACATCACATCCTGGAAATCCTAGTAGGAGCAGTTTGGGAGAAGCTGTTTGGGAAGGTGAAGGGGCCAGATAATCCCTGGTTTGAGCATCTGAAGGATGTTTGGACGGACTTGTCCAAGGAAAACCCAAAGATGCTGGCTATCAACAGCAAATGGCTGAAGGAAAAGAAGAAGAACAGTGAAGAAATACTCCAAGACATTCTAACAGCAGAAAGGCTTCCAAGAGCCGACTACAGGGAAATGGCTGAACTGACAGTCATTGTTCTTGGAGGAACGCCTCCTCGAGGTATTCACTGGAGTCGACCAGGCGCCATTCATCAGGCCAGATGGATGGCCAGAAACCTGTACTCCATGAAAATGCTGATGTTTGCAGATCAACTTGAGTACGACGAAGACACTGTATCAAAGCTGGAAAGACTCAACACCTTCCTTGCGCTGTTCTACACTCCTGTATGGATGATGTCAATGTCTGCTGCAGATGCTCCCGTGAATGATCTAAGTCTAATCCAGGACATGTTGAAGTACAAGAAAACTGACCCAGAGCTTGCTGATGCAGTACTTAATAAGATGGAAAACCACAAATGGTACCTGACGCAGGAAGTCGTGCCATTTGCCCTGTTCAGCAGTAGATTGAGTGACACATTGAAGCACGACATTGCTGCCCAGTTACATGCCACTGAGAAGCCAGACAGCTTCAGAACAGGAAAGCCTCTATTCCAGAGAGTCACAGCTAAGACCACCCTGGTTGATCTCATTGGCCCAGAATCACATTTCCTGCTGGACACACTGAACATTGGATCCGAGTGGCTTCTGGAACCTGTCACGTCTTGGCCACAGAATGAGGACTACAGAAAAGCGTTGGACTATGTTAAGAATCTGAAAGCGGTGAATGACATTGCTGAACGTGGTGTCAAGATGATGAGCGACTTTGCAAATGTCATAACAACAGATGCCAAGCAAAGGGACTATCTCCTTCAAGCTGTGGAGTTCAACAGACGCCGCTTTGACAGCTTCAAGAAACAAACTCTCAACAACTGACTGTGTAAATGTCATTATGAAATTAATCATCATGTAATGCTTTCACTTCTTGATCGATTAGACTTGTGACAAAATGTTAATCTCAAATTTGTGTCATGAATAAGGCGCCTTGTCTGCCTTGAGTGTGAGAAAACGAATTTTGTGATATTTCTGAAATCTTTGTATGTACCAATGTGCCATTTCTTGTTCCAAGACTATCATAATTGTATAAGTTAGAAAGAGGATTAAAAACACTTTAATTTGGTGCCTATTTTGTTGCTCTATCTTGTTTAGATAAAAAGTTATAGTGCAAAACATGATTCAAGGGACCCCGGAACTGGTGCTTTTGGCCGATTTCAAGGCAGAAAACTTAAAGCTCCATGCGGCAATGCTTCCCAACAACCTAGGTCAAAATGGTTGTGATTTTCGGCCTTTTCAGGTCAAAAAGCATGGGAAAAAGTACAGAAACCTATGAAAATAAGAAAACGTTGATTTTGAACAGGGCTAGATACACCCGTACCCAGTCCCTGTGCCTGAAAGGCGGCCACTCTCATCCAACGCGCGGTGAAAAGTGGCAGGGACAGGGTTTGGGTTTGGTTGGAAAGCGACAAGAGCGCAGAGCAACCACCTCCCACACCCAAGGGTCAAGGAAGGGGTCAAAATCAAGGTCCAAAGAACGACGCCAAAAAACAGAGAGAAGCCAGAAAGAATGGGTTAAAGGAGAAAGAAAGAAAAAGAAGCAGGAGATCAGCCGGGTCCCCAAACGGGCCCAATGGTCCACGAGGGCAGAGAAAGCCCTTACACCGAAGAAAGGTGTATTCCCACATTCGCCACAGAGGGACGCGTCCTATCGCTCCGGACAAAGCAAAGGGATATATATACAGGGTGGTGCAAAAGTCTGGACCCATAGGCGGTTTATATGGAAAAAAAGTGTGGCCTGCAGGAAGTTTATTATGAAATTAAATTTAATTAACCATACACCAGTGACTAAATTATGTTAAATTTAACGTTCTACGTAGTTCAGAATTTACAATAAGTGTTCGAATTGATGTCCATCTTCTTCCAAACACTTTTCTACTCGGTTGACACAAGACCTTTGCACATTTGTAAGCATAGTAATATTCGTTCTTATGGCTTCAATTTCTGTTGTGATGTTATCCTTTAGCGCTTGTATTGTTTGTTCTTGGTTTGTTAACGTAAACCACTGATTATAAAAATCGAAAGATATTTTTTATATAGTAAATTGCCTATGGGTCCAGACTTTGCACCACCCTGTATATATATATATATATATATATAATATATATATATATATATATATATATATATATACATATGAATAGGATCCCTCCTAAGGAGACGTAGTTTTACATTTAGGATAAAAACGAAGACGTAGAGCAAAAAAGTCATTATATTTGGCTGCAGCCGAGATTTTGCTCCCAATATGGGTATTAGCCATAGGACGGGGAAAGTTTTATCGAAAAAGGAACAGTCTGCCATTAGAAATCATTCTGTTAAGTGTAAGGTTGATATTTCCGTTAATAACTTTAAAATTCTTAAATCATTAAAATGCCCGTCATCTCTCCGTATTTAGGAATCTTTGTGCATTAAATTTCTGAACTCCAGTTTAAATATTGATTCTAGCTGTTACCCCCTTTATATTAATTAGAATACCTACAAACTAAATTTTTTTTTTTTACTTTTTATTTTGTTTTTTCCCCTTGACCCTGGCTCCTTTTCGCCTCAGTTTCTTTGTGGCTGTCAAGTGAGCATGGTATGTTTGGTGCACTTTTGTGTTTTTTCATTTAACTCTTTATTAGTAAAGTTAACTAATTTATGTTTGAATGTTTTTAGTTTTTAAGTTTTATTTTTATCATTCGTATATTTGTCATTTATATAATTTTTACTTTTGATTTGTTTTTGGCTTATGCCTGTTTTATGCTTTTTAACTTTTATTCTTGAAGTGGTTTTATTTTGTACTATAAATTAGTTTTAATTTTTGACATGCATTAATTTTAGCTTCTTATTTATTAGGCCTTGAAAAAGGGTAGAGTTGCCCGAAACGTCGGCTGCAGCCAAATATAATGACTTTTTTGCTCTACGTCTTCGTTTTTATCCTAAATATATATATATATATATATATATACGGGTGTCCCAAATAATTTTTTAAAAAACCAAACAATACAGGGTGTACATAAAGTCAGGATCTATTTTTGTGAAATAATTATTTTTTTCTATTTTCTTTTCAGAAGCCCTTAGAATGAATACAGAGAGCGTGTGGCAATAGTAATTTGGCGAATCGAGGGAAAGAAATACAATGACATCAGAGAGAAGTTTAGAAGGAGATTTCATAAGCCGGGGCCAATAGACAAGACAATACGAAAATTGGTGAACAAATTTAAACGAACGGGATCTGTAAATGATGAAGCAAGATCAGGACGACCGTGTATGTCAGATCTTACCGTGAATGCAGTACGCGGAATTATCACTGAGGAGCCACGTACGTCCGTTCGTGCTGCATCACACAGACACGGCCTCCCGACGTCATCTGTGCACAAAATTCTGAAAGTTAATTTGCAGAAGAAAAGCTATCATTTGCAGGTTTTACATGATTTACATGAGGAAGATTTCCCTCGACGAAGTGCTGTGTGTGCTGATCTCGTAGAACAAATCTGGAATGATAATTTAATGGACAACATTCTCTTTAGTGATGAAGCCACTTTCCATACGTGTGGAAAAGTAAATCGCCATAACTGTCGAATTTGGGCAGATGAAAGACCGAATGATTTCGTTCAAAATTGGGAAAGAGACTCACCTAAAGTTAATGTCTGGATGGGTTTAACAAAATCTAAGGTTTATGGTCCTTTTTTCTTTGCTGAAGCTACAGTTACGGGGCTTATTTATCTGGACATGTTGCAGCAATTCCTTGAACCTCAGCTGATTGGGGATAGGATTGTTAGTACGGTCGTCTATCAACATGATGGTGCTCCTTGTCACTATGCCAAAATTGTTCAGGATTATCTAAAATCTAAATGGACGTTTTCCAAATCGCTGGATCGGACGCGGAAGCAACAGACCTTGGCCAGCGAGATCATCAGATTTAACCCCTTTAGATTTCTTTGCAGGGGGCTTTATCAAATCGCATGTCTATCAGACGAAGATTACGAGTCTTGAAAACTTACTTATACGAACTGCTGCAGATAACATAACCCCAAATGCTCCAGAATGTGTTTAGAAATGCTGCGGAACGATTTGAGCTGTGCAGGGATACTGATGGGCGTCACGTCGAATCCTACTCTTAATTATTTAATAAATGTTACAACTTTATGATTTTATGATTGAATTCCATATAATTTCCAAGTGCTTCACAAAAATAGATCCTGACTTTATGTACACCCTGTATATTGTTATAGCAATTGCCAATGAAAGGTAAGTTAGTAATCTAAGTGATCAAAATGTTATAGCGAGTTGTTTGCATATAAAATTTAATTAACTACGCCAAGTGCTCAAAATGTTCTCCGGCGGCATGAATACACTTTTGAATGCGTCGACTAAGCCTGGCCTTGTTTTATCAAAGGCCTTGTAATGGCGAAGCCTATGGACCGAACGTAGTCTAGTCACTCACTAGCTTGCTTCGGACTTAGCATACGCACTCATTCCACGATACAAACTCTACAGCATTCAACTTTATTCAGTTCAGCAAAAGAACCCATGTTGCGTAAACGTTTGACACTGGAGCACCGAAAAAGTGTTCTAAAATGGTATTGGAAATTTGAGAATGTGTCCGAAGTCCAGCGGCAATGGATCCGGGAATTTGGTACAAAGCCACCGACACGTCTCGCCATTACAAGCATCCGTGACAAGTTTGAGGCAGAGGGATCTGCTCAAGATATGCACAAGCGAAGATCTGGACGACGCAAATCAAGTGCGAGTGATGAAAACTCCGTTTTAGTGTTGCAAAAATTTAATCGATCACCACAGAAATCAGTTAGGCAATGCGCCCGTGAGACCGGAATCAGCAAATCAGGTGTTCACCGGATTTTAAAGTGGGCAAAATGGAAAAGCTACATTCCAAGTCTGTTACACGCCATGACTGAAGATGACCCTGATCGCAGACTCGAATTTTGTGAATGGTTTCAGTCAATGGAAGCCGAAGACGTACAGTTTGCCAACAAAATCGTGTGGTCTGATGAAGCTACCTTCAAGCTGAATGGCACAGTAAATCGACACAACTGCAGGTACTGGTCACTTGATAATCCACACGTTTATGTGGATAAACATGTTAATTTACCAGCATTAACAGCATGGTGTGGTTTATCATCCAGGGGTTTGGTTGGACCATTTTTCTTTAATGGGACAGTTACCGGTGCCGCATATCTCGACATGCTGCGGACAGAAATTATACCTGCAGTTCGGAAGTTGTTTGGAAACGACGACTTTTACTTTCAACAAGATGGAGCCCCCCCTCATTATCATTGTGATGTCAGAAGGTACCTCGATGAAACGTTGCCTAACCGTTGGATAGGACGAAGAGGAAAGCGTTGAGTATTCTCCACGTTCACCGGACTTTACTCCACTTGATTTTTACTTGTGGGGCTACCTGAAGGATGCAGTTTATGGTACAAGACCTGCAACACTCGAACACCTTCAGGATGCAATTAGGGAAAAGTGCGGGACCATCACAACATCCACATTAGTCCATGTCTGCGAATCAGTTAGTCGACGCATTCAAAAGTGCATTCATGCCGCCGGAGAACATTTTGAGCACTTGGCGTAGTTAATTAAATTTTATATGCAAACAACTCACTATAACATTTTGATCACTTAGATTACTAATTTACCTTTCATTGGCAATTGCTATAACAATATATTGTTTCGGTTTTTTTAAATTATAAAATATGATGCTATAAAGAGTATATAGTTTTTTTTGGGACACCCTGTATGTATGTATGTATGTATGTATGTATGTATATATATACACACACACCTTACCTTATGAACCTTATGTTCTTTCGTGCGTTGGTCTCTCTTCACAAGGTCAAGCTGATGGCCCCGCCTCTAGGTCTGGCTTGGTGGAGGAGCGAGTTGCTTTCTTGCGCTCTCCATCGTACAGAGCCAGGCACGCCCGGCTCATCTGGTACCGTCCTGAGCCAAGCATCCAGTCTTCTCTTGAAGACTTCACCTTTGACCCCCGTTACGTTTCAGAGGTCCTTTGGAAGCTGGTTGAAGTCTTGGCCCCCTGACAACCAAGCTATTTTCCTTCAGAGTTGAGGAGGTCCCTTATCGGGCCTTTAATTTGGGAACACTACACAATAATTTAGGCCGGGTCGAAATCTAGTCAAAATGATTTTTTTTACATGGGCACTATGTGGGGTTTATGAAATGATATCCTGACCAACACACTCCAAAAGAAAGTTTATGCTCCCCTCCGTACCACTAGCATACTCCCTCTTGTTTTTGGCTCCGCCCCCAAATTAAAAATAGTATCATAAATCAAAATGGAGATCATTTAGAGCATTTTTTATAGAGATGACCCCCCTTAAAATTGCATAATATACCTCATGTGCAATTTTCAGGCAATTATCCAAGAAATTTCAAATCCTTGAAAAATTGCCGCATCCCCAAAAAGTGTAATCAGTATATAGAAAAGGGTGGCATAAACTTTAGTTTGGAGTACTGATTGCCTAGGAGACCAATTCATAAACCTCATATAGGCCTAGTATATTTGTCTGAAAAGAAGACAATTAGTCTATTGTACCATTTATTACACAAAACAGCTTTGAAGTAAAAACAAAATTTAATTTAAAAATTACCTTCACAATTCACTAATTACTTGTGGATGTGCCTTGGCTCCATTGGCTTTTCCATTCAAACTGTGGCAGTCTTTTTCTTGATTCCAGTTGATTGAGGATAAATTTGTGCCGATTGCCATAGCCAATCCTTTGTTCTGATGCTTTTGTCACTAAGTTCACTGCACTTTCCACGCTTTGACTGTGGCATGAAAAGGCAGCAATTTTCAAGGGTTCTGTTCTTGTATGCAGTAGCTCTTCATTGCTGAAATTCCTTATCAAAGGTGGAGGATTGATAGCTTCCTTTCTCCAGTCAATCATCTCATAGTAGTTTTTGGAATCGAAATTTAGAGATTTAGGAAGCTCAAAATTTCGTGTGCCACTGAAACGTGTCCGACTGAGAAGTATCTTCTGAAGAGCATCTTCTCTGACATGTTGTCTGCTATCAGTAAGCATTGACAGTAGGATAGCTTCGGGATTGGCAAAATAGGCATTATTACGGAACACCGGTTCCATAATAATGCGATGTTTTTCTTCCAATCCTCGCATCAAGACAATCAAATGAAAAAAATTCCGTGCTCCGTCAGTAGCTTTAGGATGGGATTTGATATGAAACCATCCAGGAGCATATGATTTCATGACGATGGTTACCAGTTCTTTCAGATTTTGTTCGGGATGCAAAGTCGATACATATAAACGAAGAATCCGGTTTGCTCGGGTAATCCAGCGAGCATGATGAATGGCACCTGGAGACCTGCGGGTTAGACTTTCAGATACCCATCCAGATTGCACTGCTAGGCACATATCATAGAGATAGTTTTGATCACTGCTCAACTCTTTCACGACATTCGGTGGTATGTCTTGGACGTTGACCTGAACTGGTGAAAATGCCACTAAGTCTAAAATGGTTAAATCACATTTCAATTTGGCTCCAATTGAACCTTTAAAGGTATTTCGCCCTGATGTTTTTCCGTCTATGGTTTCAAATATGTGTCTGAAGGGGAGTTCATTCATTGTTAAAAAAAGTGGTTAGAAATAACCGCATATATTTCCAAATAAAATATAAACAAAATAAATAAAAATAACAACCCTCGTTTCTAACCAACTAGTGAAGTTGGGTTTCCCTAATTAACAAAAAGAAGAAAGAAAAAAGTTTCTGGGACAAAGAAAAACGGAGCTTTGTCCATTCTTGAAAAAATTTTGACTGCGTGAAGCGGGCTAGTTTTGTAAAAAAGTAAAATTCTCGTGGTTCCCCAACTAACGGGCAACTTAAAGTCAACCTTTAAACCTCACAACTTTTAAATCTTAACCTTAATAACCACTGCAATTAAACAAAAACCCCGTTTAACTAAATAGAGGCCTATCAGAACTAGGTATAAGTAAGTTAATTAAAGAAAATAACTAAGGTAAGAGAAAAACTAGGTACCTAGAAGAAACTCGAACCGGGCAACAACTGCCCTAACTCAATAATTAAGTGGCTGTTATAGCCCCTATTAAAACCTAAAGGCAATATAGCCCTAATTTAACTTGAGTAAAACCTTCAAAACCTTAAACCTTTAAAACCAAAAACTTAAGGGCAATCCAGCCCTAGCCTAACTTAACCTGCAAAACCTAGGTCTGGGAAATAGCCCCTACAAATAAATAACCTAGCAGTGTGTTAAATAATAACTTAAAACTTAACAAATAAAATTCAAACCTGGAAACTAAATGAAACTTATGGATTAGTTGGAAACAGAAAGGGTAACGTTCAACTGGCAACTTCATTTTGGTAAGTCTAAATTAATTTTAATGAATTTAGCTTCACCATAGTTAGTAATCTGGCTGCTGACCAAATTTTAACCTGAAAACCACTGCAACCTACAGTGAAAAAGTCTGTAGCTATGTTGACAGTGTCTAAATAGGCCATTATTATTTCTATAACTACTGTCTATTTAAAGTAAACTTAACCTTAATATTACACCTAAACCTAAATAATCTCTCTCTCAAGCTAAATAATAAATTCTAAATAATAAATTTTTCAATATTCATGTGTAAAAGACACACAAGCCATTGAACTGATCTATGCAAAAAAATTTCAATCAATTTTATGGTACCAGCAATTCTACCAGTATTGACAGCAGTACCGTCGCATAGCAGAGCATTCAGTGTGTCGATGCTCGCTGAATCAATTAAGAACGTTACAATTTCATCAGCTATACACCGAGCATTTCCTGCGTCAGGGCAGAGATGGTCTACATAGATACCTCCAGGGTCTTTGATCAGCATATAATGTTCTTCTTTCTCTTTTCCATGCTTGGTTAACGTATCATCCTTTCTTCCATCAAACCCTATGGTTTGGCCAACCAAAATGAAATAAAATAACCCTTACCTACATCAATTTTACCTTAAAGTTTCAGAAATTGACTCTTTTACTAAATAATAGGACACAATTGATTAACTGTTCATCTGCCACAGAATTATCCCACTGATCGCATATGGAGTGTTTTCAAGGTCATATAGTTGTTGTACAAGTCAGAACATGAATAGAACTGTCCCTCACTCTCAGTCCTCAATTGCCTCTTAGATGTCATAGACGGTGGGTGGTTTGCTGTTATTGCTCTTGTACCTACTTCGTAGTTATTCTACTAGACGAATACTACAGTTTAACCGTAAGTATGGATTATTGATTATTACAATTATTTATTATCATATTCTTCTAATTATGTTGTAATCCCATGAAATATTTTTTTATTGAATTTTAGAACATCGAATGACTAAACTTTGAAACATCGTAATTGATATAAAATACTTAAATGTTTTTCTTTCTTTTCAGATATTCCTAAGATGCCAAAATTGAAGGCAAGAGGTCAGTCGTCATACCACTTGAGCCTGTTAGTCGGTACAGGCAAGGAGCTTCCCGTATCAGAACTACCAACAGTGCGAGACATGCTGAGACTAGGGTTACTCCTTCGTGAACAAAATACAAAGGATAGAAGGAACTACACAGAGAAAGAGCTCATAAGGGACATGATTCCCCCTCTTCTGCATCAGTGGAAAAAAGCTAATGTGTTATTCAAACCACCTGTACTCAATCAGTATAGAACTATTGAGCTAAAATTAACAAAGCTGTGGCACAAAGCAGTTGAGACATCACTTGGTAAAGGAAAACTAGCAAAGAAAAATAAATTTCTGCACACACTTGATACTCTTCTTGACATTTTTAACTGCCAGTGTCCCATAGAGTTGTGTTCTGAACCCAATTCTCCCTCATGCAGAAGAGAACCTCACCCTCACATTGATTGTCGCTGTCCCTCGTGAGAAGAAGGGTGACAGGACAATTGCGTCCTGGTCAAGTGCGTCCCGGACAAATGCGTCCCGGTCATTGGCGTCCCTGGAGAATTGCGTCCGGTTTTATTTCGTCCCGGACAATTGCGCACTTCCCTAACTACTATATGAAGTTTATTTATTAGAGAAGTGAATAGAAAGTTAATTGTGACTTCACCTACGCAATTGTCCAGGGGCGCCAATGACGAGGGACGAGTATGTTTGTTATTGTAATTTTGTATGGGATATACTGCCCGGTTAGATTAATTGAATGCCCAGTTAGGTCAACTGTATGCCCTTGACGATTGGTTAGGTTAAGTTGTGATATTTTCGTTAAAACTAACGAAACTAACTTTATCTTAAGTGGACGTAACCCATAAAATTTGACAATGATGTTGCTGATGATGGATAAAGTTCTAGAGAACAGTTTCGAACAGAACTTATGAACATATAACAAGTTTAATAGGTTAAAATGAAAAGTATATTTGAAATTCCGATACTAACTTTCTATTCACTTCTCTAATAAGTAAACTTCATATAGTAGTTGGAGAAGTGCGCGATTGCCCGGGACGCAATTGTCCAGGGACGCATTTGTCCGGGACGCACTTGACCAGGACGCAATTGCCCTAGAACCGAGAAGAAGATCCCTGTTTTGGAGCTGGCTTTCATAAAGGCGCAGTGAACAAAGGCAGGAGGCCAAGGAAGTATGCAGATTGGTTCGGCAGATTATTCAGAAACCAAAAAACAGATTGTTATTGCTAAGAAAAAAGAGAAAATGCGAGAGGGGGAAGAAAGGAAGAAAAAGAAGAGTGAAGAAGCCACCCAAAGAGATGAAGAGCTCTATCAAGAGGTTTCTCACTTCTTTGAAAGCTCTTCAGATGAACAGAAAGAAGCAACATCAGATGATAGCTCCAAAATGCCATCTGAACCTTCGCCGAAGAGAATGAAATACAACACTAAAGACATCTCAAACATTGCCCTTGCCAGTATTCGCCACCATACGGGGCTACGAGAGACTGCAGAGCTTGCCACTGCCGCTTGGATAGATGCAGGCCTCATCAGCCGAGAGGATACATCCTTAGTGATGATCATAATAAGATAAGAGCAGCACAAGAAAAAATAATGAAGGAAATATCTGATCAGCATGAAAAAGATTTGAAGGAGGAAGGTCTCTCTTGCCTTTTGTTTGATGGAAGAAGAGATGACACAAAAGTTCTCCTAGAGGTAGAGGGAATGGACAGAAAGTTTCCCGGTCTCATCAAAGAAGAACACTACTGTGTGTGTTCCGAACCTGGTGGCCGCTATTTGTTTCACTTTGTTCCTGAAGCAGAAGTAGAAGGCAAGAAACATGCAGAGGCAATTGCTGATCAAATAATATGTTGGCTTCAAGAAAGAAGACTTGACAGTTCACTGCAGGCCGTTTGTGGAGACTCAACTGCGGTGAACACTGGATGGCAGGGCGGTGTTATGACGCATTTAGAGAAAAAACTTGGAAGGCTTGTTTGGATTGTATGTGATTTTCACACAGGGGAACTACCTCTTCGTCGTCTCATCCAGGAACTTGATGGTCCTACAAAGAGCAACAACAAGTGGTCAGGCCCCCTTGGCAACATGCTAGATGAAGCAACGGAATTAGAAATAAATACAAAATTTCCAAAGGTCGAAATAGGCCCTCCCCTTCCAGTGTTGTCTGAAGAAGTTATCAAAGACCTCAGCACGGATCAACCTTACGCTTATCGTATTGTTCAAGCAATCAGATCAGGAGAGTTGCCTCAGAATCTGGTTCTCTTGGAGATTGGAACCGTAAGTCACAGTCGTTGGTTAACTACAGCGATTCGTTTCTGCAGGATTTGGGTTTCCAAACATGCACTGAAGGGCAAAATGCTACAGAATTTGATGTTGATTGTTGAATTTATTATTGGGTTTTATCTTCCTCACTGGTTAAATGTAAAACTTAATCCAATGTGGATGGAGGGCCCCAACCACATCTTGTTTCAATTACAGCTACTGAGAACCCAAAGGAAAGTAGTGGTGGACATCGTGTTACCTGTGGTGAGAAGGTCCGCGTGGTATGCTAGGCCAGAAGCAGTTTTGCAAGCAATACTCTGCAGCCAATGTACCAAAGAGCGAACTGAGGCTGTGGATATCATTCTAAAGCTTAGAGGAACATCACTAGATGATGACCAGCTGGGAGACTGCTCTGTTCAGACAAGGAAGGTACCTCCGATAAACGTCAATGCCACGAAATTGTCAGAATTAGTTAACTTGAGTTTGGAAGTTTTGGAGCCACCACTGACAACATGTATAACAAACAAAGATTTAACACAACTTAAAGAGGCCCCAATGCAAGTGCCAAAGTGGCCTTCTGACACTCAGAATGTGGAGAGATGTGTGAAAATGGTCACAGAAGCAGCTAGTCAAGTTTACAGTCACGAGAGGCGAGGCTACATCAAAGCACAAGTAGCAAGCCGAATGCTGATGTCAAGGAACCGCAGCAAAAAGGACATGACTGCATTGGTTACTTTCAAATAAAGGCTCTGAATGATATCTTATTGCCACTTTAAATGTTGATAGGATGTTTGCGCACATTTGTTATTTTGTTACGAATTTACAGAAAAATTGAATTTTTGAATTAAAATTGATGTAGGTAGGAGTTATTTTTTTGTTGTTGAAGCAAGGATATTATTTTGTATGCCAAATGATTACATTAAATTGCTACCAAATCACATGATTTTCAATTTAGTCATTTCACCCCCAAAATTGACACACCCTACTATACATTCAATATTCACATTTTCACATCTAGATCTAACAATATTTTTCTTGCCTACACGAATTCTCTCTCTCTTTTTCTTCCTATCAAGCATGTTAGATTGATCGATTATTCCCATATCTTTCAATGCAGCATTAACAATATCTGCTGTAGCTCTCGAACTCACACGGTAACGGTCTGCCACCAATGGTAATTCATTGTATGAATACCTATTTTGATAATTTTCAATCAATTCCACATCGGGCACGAATTCTAGCTCATTGTCACTGTCTTCTATATCTTCGCTAAAGTCATCTACTGAAGAAGATGGTGCAACTTCCATAGCTCTGCCATTTCCACTTGTGACCTTTGTTGCCTCTCTTGTTCTTCTCTTGCTCTTGAGAGGGATCGTCTCTGGACAGCGGCAGCTTCACGATCAAATGGCCCTAATTGATTTATTCTTTGCTTTTGGCCTACAAATGACTCCCACTCTACCATTGGGATTTTTACCTCGCATCGACAAAACGGCCTTTCTATTCCTTTATCATAACATTTGCAAGTACAAATGTCAAACATTTCATCATATGAAGCAAGTTTTTTAGCAAAATTTTCATTCCTTTGACGTAGAGGAACTTTGTTCAAGGAAAGAGCTGATCTGATTAATCTTTCCACTGCAGAAGAAATAGATCTTTCTTGAATGACAGGGAAAGAGAACATGGCCCAAATATCTTGAAGATCTTTGGTAACTATATTGTAGCAATCCTTCGCAGTTGCTGATCCCCTTGACTTGATTTTTTTCTCTCTTTTGAATGAAGAAATAGTGTCTGACAACATCTGCCTTTGTAGGAATCATTGATCGGCGGAATTCAGTGGCAACACCAAAAGCTGCATTCGAAGATTTGTTTCTGGTTGACATTTTTTCAACCTTTTTAAAAAATTAAAAATCCAGCTTTTAAAGAATCATGCATGGATCATAAGTAAATCTAAAGAGCATAAATTCTTATAATTCCTGTAAAAATATATGATAATTAGAACATGAAATTTATCGGTATTGAATTTGAAATTCAACACAGCTCAGTAAATTGATTACACATAAACGATGTTTATGTGTAATCAATTTTCTGGTATAGCAAATATTTTGAGAAAATACGCGTGGTGAAAATTTTGCAAGTTTTTGAGGTAATTGCCTGAAAATTGCACACGAGATATATTATGCAAATTTGGGGGGGGGGGGGGGTCATCTCTATGAGAAGATGCTCTAAATGGTCTCCATTTTCATTTAAGAGACTATTTTCATTTTTGGGGTGGAGCCGAAAATAGGAGGGAGTATGCTAGTGGTACGGGCGGGAGCATAAACTTTCTTTTGAAGTATGTTGGTCAGGACCCCAATTCATAAGCCCCACATAGTGCCCGATCTGCCCCCAGAAATTCGACCCGGCCTACACATTCTGCCTTTCCTATTTTCCAGTGTTGTTTGAATGGTAATTGGGTTTAGTTTTAGGTTTGGTACCAGTTTTTCGATCATTTTCCATATGTAGATTATGGTGTAC
The DNA here is from genome assembly GCA_023014485.1 of Bathynomus jamesi. Classification (NCBI taxonomy): domain Eukaryota; kingdom Metazoa; phylum Arthropoda; class Malacostraca; order Isopoda; family Cirolanidae; genus Bathynomus; species Bathynomus jamesi. The sequence goes on from JAJOZX010000146.1 coordinate 1,926,176, forward strand.
CTCTCTTCTTCTTTCCAGGGAGTACAGATTTAGTCGTGACCCGACAATTCAGCGCAAGACAATTCAGCGCGAAGATACCAACAAAGAAGAAGAAAGAACAAATCCAGAGGGAAGAGAGGCTTGCAACTGTTAGGTTAGGTTAGGTTAGGTTTCTAGTTTTTGAAATAAAATCTTAATTTTAACAATTCTAACAAATTTTGTTTTTTTAAATAAAATTTTAATAATTATACTCCTTTGAATTTTATCTCCGATTTGTCACTCCTTCGTTACGGTATTTATGTCACTCCTTTGAAATGTCACTCCTTTGAAATGTCACTCCTTTGAAATGTCACTCCTTTGAAATGTCACTCCTTTGAAATGTCACTCCTTCGATACAGACCCAATTTAGCATCACAAGTGTCATTAAATAGTATCTAAGATCGCCTTTTTATTATGTTTTAATTACCCAAATGTAGAGGCCTGTATCTCGGTAACGGTTGGGAATCAGACCCATATCGATATAATACTTTCTACTTAGAAATACCCAAAGAGTGAAATGGTGCATTCTTGACATTTCCTCCTGGGACACCCTGTATATAAATATACAAATTTTTCTCTTTTTATTTATTGCATTTATTTTTATTATTTTTAACTAAACTTTTAACTGTACTGACTTGCGCTGAATTGTCTTGCGCTGAATTGTCCTGCGCTGAATTGTCGGTGCTCCAGATTTAGTTTACGTAGTCTTTCCCAGTAGTTGAGTTCTTTGCAGCCATCAATCTTGGCTGTGAAATGCCTTTGCGTTTCTTCTAGTTTATTAGTTTTTTCTTTTTATATGGGGACGTCAAAACTGAGCAGTATTCAAGTTTTGGTATAATCAGTGTTTTTAGCAGGGGAAGCATTACTGTCTTGGCCCTTCTTTTGAACGTTCGTAGTACCTGCCAGGCGAATCTTTTTGCTTTATTTATCGCTACCTGATTTTGTGTGTCGAATTTCGCATCATCTGTCATTATTATCCGAGATCGATCGCTTTCGTGCTTCTCTGAATTTCCTGTCTATCTGGAGCATAATACTCAGTCTGTTTAAGTTCTTCTTTTCTACCATATCTCAAGAGCTGAAATTTCTCGGTGTTAAATGACATGTTGTCTTCTGACCATTTGTATATTTTGTTCGTGTCCTTCTGCAAGGCCTCCACGTCATGTACAGAGAACAGAATTTATATACACATGGAAGTTAATTATCAGAGATTAGCTGACTGAACCTTCCCATCCTCTCTCAGAGGATAGTTAAGTGACCCCTTCGACCCAGCTTTGACCTATTGTTAATTTCACAGCTATCCCCTACCTAAAAGAAAAAGAAAATATCATCAAAACTGAAAATTCCAATGATGCGCGACGACTTTTGCGGCATCCTGTATATATGTGCCTCGGTGGTGTAGTGGTTAGCGTCGCTGACTACGAATCCATCGGCCCCGGGTTCGAGACCCGGTGACAGCAGCCGGCACGCAGTAAAACCCAGCTGTTCATCCTTCCACACAATAAAGAAAGTGGTTGGTAGATAAAATCATAAAAGGGTAACCTGGATAGCCTAGTGGTTAAGACGCTGGGCTGCTGGTGGGGCGTGGTTCGGATTCCACGCTAAACTCTACGTCTAAGGTGGAGTGAAAAGCTTGATCTTCGTCAGAATGAACAAGTCCGCGGAAGCTAACTAAAGGTTAATATATATATGGGCGCCCGGTAACTCAATAGTTAGAGACTCCGAGTGATGTGTCTCTGATCCACTCCTGCTCCTGAGTTGGGTTTGGTTGGCCGCTTGCTCTGTCATTGCTCGGGATAAAGGTGACGCTTGGGGCGCGCGCGCACGCGCACACACACACACACACACACACTAAGGGTGTGCGATTCGGATATTTTTATTTCGATTCTGTCACTTGTTTTCGATTCTCGATTCGATTCGATTTGATTGCGACTGTGCACTGCACTCACCTATACTTTACAATTTACATGCACCAGCAACAACATACTGAAAAGCGTAATAAACAACTGAACCAAAGAACCGGTCCAAACTTATCACACCGCAAGGCGCGCGCACGTGATTCTGTGACATCACAAAATCAAAAGCTGACCATGCGCATTGAGCGCACTCAGATCTTTATAAAAGCGTAATCTCTCAAATATCCAACTATTTTATAACATTATTATATTATATATAATAATAATATATATATATATATATATATATATATATATATATATATATATTATTTTTTCAAATATATATATATATATTTTTTTTTTTTCAATTGTTATTCCACGGTTTCGACATTCCATGGTTTTGGGGTAGTGCCAGTTTATCGTCTCGACAGGTTACAGTTAGCGAATCGAAGAATCGAAATTTTTTAGCTCTAAGTCAGGTCGGGTTTCGATTCTTTTACTGAATCGACCCGAATCGACATTTTCGATTAATCGCACAGGCCTAATACACACTGTCTGTTTGTTTATATACAATGCGCCTCGGTGTAGTGGTTAGCGTCATTGACTACGAATTCATCGGCACCGGGATCGAGACCCGGTGACGGCAGGCGGCGCGTAGCAAAACCCAGCTGTTCATCTTTCCACAAAACAGAAAAAAATTGGTTGGTAGATAAATGAGTACCCTGGGTAGCCTAGTGGTTAAGACACTGGGCTGCTGGTGGGGCGTGGTTCAGATTCCACGTTAAATGGAGGTTTAATTCGTGTAACCTTTCCCAGTAAATTAGGTCTAAGGTGGAGTGACAAGCTTGACCTTCGTCAAAATGAACAATTCGGCCGGAAGCAAAACCAACCAAAACCAAGGTGTGTGTGTGTGTGTGTGTCCGGGCTTAAATGGTAATAAAATAAAACGTTATAAATTATTTTTTCACCATTTAAGCCCGGACACCCAATATACATACATACATACATATATACCTTTCAACCTTTCAACTGTTCCGCGCGATGATTCCTCATTTCACGAAGGTTAATTAAGCTTGTCGCCCCTCCTCTCGAGTTGGCCTGGTGAAGGAGCGAGTTGTTTTCTTGTACTCTGCACCTCACATCGCCAGGTACGCCCGGCTCATCGGGGATTGTTCTGAGCCAGGCGTCTAGTCTTCTTTTGAAGATGTCCACTCTAACCCACACTCGTTCCTTAGGTCTTTGGGCAGCTAATTAAACAGTTTTGGACCTCTCACAACAAAACTATTTTCTTTCAGGGTTAAGGATGTTCCCTGTCTAGCCTTTAATTTGGGAATACGGCACAGTCTTCCTTTTCTACCTTCCACTGTTGTTTGGTGAGTTACAGGGTTCAGAGTAAGATTAGGGACTAGTTTCTCCATTATTTTCAAAGTGTGAATAATGGTGTATCTCTCTCCTCTCCTTTCCAGTAAATATAGGTTTAATTCGCGTAACCTTTCCCAGTAATTTAGTTCTTTGCACCCCTTGATCTTGGCTGTGAAGCTTCTCTGAATCCCTTCTAGTTGTCTAATGTCTTCTTTTTTATATGGGCATGTTAGGACCTAGCAGTATTCCAATTTGGGTATGATCAGTGTTTTCAGTAGAGGAATCATTATATTCCTATCCCTCCGTTTAAAGGTTCTCAGTATCTGCCTAGTTACTCTCTTTGCTCTGTTTATTGCTATCTTATTTTGTGTTTCAATTTTCGCATCATATATTATATAAGAGTATATATTTTTCTCCCCTTTGAGATTTACCACCTTTTCAACCCTAGACAGGTTTATATCACGGCGAGACTAAGTTGGAGGCGGGACAGGAGGAAATCAAATATGGGGCCGACAGAGAAAGAGGCACCCTCTGCAAGAATGGACTGAAGACGCGTCAAGGCCGGATGGAAATGTAACTCCGGAAAGCACTGCAAACGGAAAGCTGAATAAAGAGGGCAAAAAATAAACACATGCTCAACAGTGAGAGAAACATGACAATGCGGGCAAGGCTCAGGGGGATTTTTAGACATAAGGTGGCCATGGATCAAACGGGTGTGACCAATTCTCAGACTAGCCAATAGAACTTCCTCATGCCGGGATTTATGATATGAAGAAGCACAATGGCGAAGAACAGGCTTGAGACGGTGGCGTTTGTTTCCGCCGACGCCATCCCATTCGCGCTGCCACAGCGACCTGAAATGGCGGCGGAGGGAAGGAATGAAATCTGAGAAGGGCAAAGATTTAGGGTTAATAGGGAGGGATAAAAGGGAGAGAGCAAGCTCGCCTGGCCAAAAAAGTCCACCTCCTCGTTACCGGCAATACCCACATGAGAGGGGATCCAACAGAAAGAGATACACCGCGAGGAATAAGCAGTGAGAAAATGGACTAGTTGCTGTATCCTTCGGACCAGAGGGTGTTTAGGGTCATAAGATTCTAAGGACATCAGAGCACTGCGGGAATCCGAAAAAATAACAAACGAACTCGGAGGAAGAGCACCAATATGGGTTAGAGCTTCCAAAATAGCAGAGAGCTCCGCTGAGTAAATGGAAGTGTCGTGAGGGAGATGAATACTCCGAACAGTTTTACAAGGGAGATGGAAAACAGCCTAACGGAGAATGGGATAGATATGAATGGAGGAAGAGTGACAACTGAGGTGTTCACGGGACAAGGACAACAGGACAGTACTAGTGGTGGACTTTTTATTAAAAAGACAAATCTTTGCAGTTGGAGATCGGATGAAGAATCCAAGGAGAAAGGACCTGAAACTAGGCACGGAGGATCCGAGGTGGAGGAAGAGCATGATGGGAGAGGAAGGCATGGACAATTGAAGTGAGGTGCCAAGAATCGTCTAGCGGAAGAGTTGTATCAAGAGTAGTACAGAGAAGGGAGGAAGGAATCCTATGAGCACGGTAATAACTTTTTGTTTGAAGGTATGCACGACGGTACCGAAGGGGAGGGGAGTCACACCCCGCCTGAAGACTAGCCACCGGTGAAGAGCGAAAGGCTCCGGTAGCCAGGCGGAGACCCCAATTATGAAGAGGGTCCAGGATTCGTAATCGAGAGACGGAAGCGGAGCTGTAGACCTCACAGCCATAGTCAATTCTCGATTGAACTAGAGAGGTGTACAGGCAGGAGAGTGTACGACTATCAGCGCCCCAAGATATATGGGAGAGACGGTCTAAAAGTCTAAGGGTACGCCGAGTGGAGAGTCTCAAATTCCTCAAATGAGGTATGCAACTAAGACGGGAGTCGAAAATAAGGCCTAAAAATTTAAATGTGTCCCTTGCCAGAATGGGATAACCGGCTAAAAACAGGGATAGAGGAGGGACAGAAGTAGTCCTACGTCTATGAAAAGACAGACACACAGTCTTGGTTGGGGAAAGACGGAAACCCACAGACGTTGCCTATCTTTCGACGGCATTAACTGCAAGCTGCACCTGTCTTGCGGCCACTCGTATTGAGGGTACAAAACTATTACGAACTCCCACCAGCTCATCCAGATCCACATGAGATTCCAAAATAACACACGTGTCATCAACGTAACGGAACCAATTGACCCCCAGCACCAAAGATTCCGACAAAAAATTAACTTAAAAAAATTCCATAAAAATATTAGCTAAAATTGGAGAGAGCGAAGAGTCCATAGGTAAACCTGTCCTCTGTTTACAAAATAACCCGTTAAAAGAAAAACAGTTATGTTTCGAGGATGATCATGAAGCCACTCTTCCAGGAACTGCAAGGTTAGATCCAAAGGGACTCTGGTAAACAAAGACACCACGTCAAAACTCACCAATTTCTTTCCCGATAAGTCTGTACCTTGCGGATTGGTGTAATTTTATATTGTTGCGGTTATTGCAATTAAAGTTTATATATATATATATATATATATATTTTCCTCACTTGGTAGCACGAAATGCATGAATGAATAAAGAGCAGTGCTTCACCGGCGCTTCGACAGCCGAGGTCATATCGCGCCGAAGCTAAAGTTGAAAGAGAACGCAAGATGGTGAGATAGGAACACGGGAGAAGGTTCATCTAAAGAAACAACGTGAGAAAGGAGAGAAAAGCACTTGGAATAGCAAATGGAGAAAGAAATTATACCCACTACATCACTGCGGGCTACGTTGTGCCGTGTCGTAACCACTTCCTGTTCATCAGCGAAATTAAGCAACATATGGGTAGCTGGACGGGAGCCAGTCCTCAGCGTCCAGATTATGTAGCGATCCATGGTTCGGATCCCACGTAGCGTTCCCCGTATCATATGATTTTAGATGTTGCGAAGGAGATTAAACAACCCCATCATTGAAATTTTGGGCTTTTGTCTTTCATTGGTGACTATCAGTTCATAATTAGTGGAGGACAGTTTTCATTACGTTAGAATATCTTCATTTCTTATCACGTACGTCAATAGAAACTTCGTCACAGTTCTCAATTCATATTATCTCATTCAGCTAAGAAGCATCACGTCATTACCATACGGATAAGATTACACCGGTCTGCATGAAAATCGATTTCTTTATTTTGAGTTGTGATTCTGAAGCAGTTCGCTGCGCTGAATTAAAAAATGCTACCAGTTTTTTTCTATAACCCACAGTTTTAAAGTTATTAGCAAAACAATTTTGGGGCGTTTTGTAATTTTTTACCTTTTTTATCTTTAATTAATTTCGTTTTTTCATATTTTTCAGATAGATAATTCTAACATTACGTCTTTAAAATTTTAATAACGGCTTCTAGAGGATGTACCCATAGTCCGGACATATTTTATTACATTTGTGGTCGGTATGTTGTTGTAAAACAAAGGATAAATGTAACGACCTTCATTAAGAGAGCTTATCATGCTTATTTTGGAATTAAATTAGGAGATCAAGACAAAAGTTGGGCTCCACACAAGGTTTGTCTTACGTGTGTTGCGGCACTAAGGAATTGGAGGAAAGGTAAAAAGAAAAGTTTGCCATTTGGGATCCCTATGGTATGGCGCGAGCGTAGAAACCATACCGACGACTGCTACTTCTGTTCTTACAATGTTAAAGGTTATAATGCAAAGAATAAAGAGAGCCTTCAATACCCAAGTCTTCCATCTGCAATAAGGCCGGTACCCCATGGTCCAGAAGTTCCTATTCCCCGCCCACCCGAGAGTCTGGATCAATACAATTCAGATTCTGATTCAGCTCCAAATCCAGACAATGATGATGTTTATGAATAGCCAACAGCTGACCGAGATCCTAAACCATTAACCCAAGCCGAACTAAATGACTTAGTCAGGGATTTGAATCTGCCTAAGGACTCTGCAGAACTTTTGGGGTCTAGATTGCAGGAGAACAATTTATTGGCATCCGACACATACTTTGGAATAAGTCCTGAAATGTTTGCAAGTAAAGAAGGTAATATATTTTGTTTCTTTCAGTTATTTTTTTATTCTTTCATAAACAAGCAATATGCTTGTCCAAGAGCTAGGAGCTATTTAATTCTTCTGTAATTAGGTTTTACTCTATCACCTAAAGATTTCGTGCTACAAGGGGTGTTGTAATACCTCATCTGTCCCCAAATGTTAACCACCCATTGATGGGAGGGGAGAGAGTATTTTGCTGGGAACGGGACTGGTTGTTATATATATTTACCCTACATTATTATGTAAGCGTTACTGTAGTCTATAACAACAAAATTTATGGTTTAGCATGTGCAATCCAATGTTGGTCTCGATAAGATGGTTCACATTTGGGGATAAATGGGGGATTTATGACACACCCTGTAGTAAGAAAACCATACGTGATTGGGAAAAACTAACTATATTTTTGAGATCAGCGCACTCAAATTATATAGAATCACCAACTAGTTTGTAAAAATCGATCGACAAGTTTTCAAATGTGTACTGGTGTTATTGAAAGGGAATATAAATAAAAGTAAGATTAGTGTCGTTGAGAGAAAAGGAGAATCAGTATGCAGTATTTTGGTAAATAGAGAAAATGTAAAAAGTTTACAAAATTTATATTTAAAGGTTTGACTGAAGAAAGAGGTAGAAGCACACTGTCAATCAAAGTTGAAAGTCGAAAAGTAAAGCAACTAAGTCATGGATGCTATAAAAGCCCTGGTACGAAAAAAGTGCTTGTATGCAGATGCGAAAGTGTATTGGTGCCAGTGGTGTAGCCAAGAGATCATGCTGCCCCTCTTCTATCCCCAAAAGATGTCGATGTCAAACTAAAAATGGAATAATTGCAAGATTGTAATAACAAATGTAAAAATAAGTTGTAAAAATAACACTTAAAACTGGATGTAATAGTAAGTTGTACAAAACTACATTCATACAATATTCATACAACAATGTCAGTATTGCTCCTCCCCCTGATAATTTTCTTGCTCCTTTTGCCCCTCCAAATTTAGAAGTCTTGGTGCGTGCCTGATTGGTGCCAACAATGACATATGGATGTGAACTGCTTTGTTTGGAATGATAGTTCACTGTTAAAAATATGTGCGGTTGAATTGAATAATTTAAGCAGCATAACTCGCGTAAAGTGGATTGACCATACGAGAAACTAGGATCTCAGTCAAAGCGTACAGTGAAAAATAGCTAGAGATGAGAAAAGAAGACACGTGGCGAATTACTTTATTTTTTAACAAGTTACAATTGCAATTAATTGAGAAAAAGTAATTAATTACTGTACTTTTAAACAAATGATTCATTATAGTTACAATTACTTTCCTTTAAAAAGTAACTGGGCCTATTGCAAATTGCCTTAACTTAAAAGAGGACAACATTTCCCATACGGAAATGTTATTTTTAAAGCTACACTCGACTTCTATTAACGCATAATACACTGTGATAAACATCTAATTTTTAGCTAGACGAAAGAAAAATAACGGGTTTTGTACTCATTATATATAAATGTACGGAAATAAATAATATACAATAAATTCTAAAAAGATCGTTCAGCTTCATCAATAAGGTATTCTCTCGGTTCTTGCCACTTAAGACAAGCGATGACGGACGAAAATTTATTCCAACACAGCTAAAAGTTGTTCACACATGCCGCGCTTGTTGGGATTTGGATATTTAATTCAATAAGACGTTTGTGCAGTTTTTGGTAACATGGCGTAAACTGACATGGTTTCATCTTGACTGTCCAGAAACTGATACAGTTCAGATTCTGATTCACATCAGTCCTTCAAAAAGAACACATCCACACCATCATCATCATCATGATGAGACTTTAACTGCCCTAATGTTAATTACGAGAATTTTACGGGTAACGAAGAGGGTTTGAGACTGGTTGAGTTTATGGACGATAACTTTTTACGACAGATAGTTACCGAACCAACGCGCGGTGATAATATCTTAGATTTGGTGATGACGAACGGCGAGAATATAGTCGAAAGTTTAGAAGTAGGCGAGAGTTTAGGATGTAGCGATCATCAAATTCTTAGGTTTAAGTTATTGATAGAAAACACACAGGATAGTAACGTAATAGAAGTCCCTGATTTTCGTAGGGCTAATTTTGATAGTTTTGCTGATAGGATGAGAGTAGTGGACTGGGATAACTTATTTATGGGTAATGATACAAATTTGCGTTGGGTGGCATTTAAAGAAAGTTTTAGGAATATTGAAAGGGAGTTTATTCCTCGTAGGCCCAAGCGCGTTAGAAATCGTGGTAGGCCGAAGTGGTGGACTAGGGAAGTAGGCGAGTTCATAAACGAGCGTAATAGAGCGTATAGACTTAACAAGCGCAATGGCCAGGTAGCTAACTTTAATAGATATATCGAGCTTAGACGTCAGGTTAAAAGATCAGTTAGGAATGCCAAGCGTAATTTAGAGATAGTTATAGCTGCGGATAGTAAACATAATCCAAAAAAGTTTTTTGAATACGTAAATAATCGTAAGCCGGTAAAGGATAACATAGGCCCTCTAGTGGATGTAAATGGCGCTTTGGCTTCTGACGCTCAGGCGATGGCGGGTATTTTCAATAACTTTTTTGCGACAGTTTTTACCGTAGAGGACGTAAATAATGTCCCCGACGTTGACGATATCGTTCCATTTAGTAGCGAGACTATTTTAGATGAAATAACTGTTTACGAGGCTGAGATTGCGCATTATATCGATAGGCTAAAAGTTAGCAAGGCTCCAGGCCCTGACGCTTTTTATCCTAGACATTTGAAAGATTTGAAAGACGTTATCGTAGGCCCCTTAGCGAAGATTTTTAATCAGTCACTCGAAACGGGGATTATTCCTGAAGACTTCAAATTAGCTAACGTCACGCCTATTTTTAAAAAAGGCGACCGCGCGGTAGCTAGCAATTATAGGCCCATTAGCTTAACGTCAATTGTCGGTAAACTTTTGGAATCCGTAGTTAGGGATCGTATTATCGATCACTTAGAAAGTAGGGGTTTGATTAATAGTAGTCAGCACGGGTTTCGACGCCATAGGTCTTGTTTAACTAATTTGTTAGAATTTTATAACGAAATAGTGCGCGAATACGATAGGCACAGGGCAGCTGACGTTATTTATTTAGATTTTAAAAAGGCGTTCGATACAGTTCCGCATAGGAGACTAATTGCGAAGGTTAAAGCGCACGGTATCCGCGGTCAGGTAGCTAACTGGTTAGAAGAATGGCTTCGTGCTAGGAGACAGAGGGTCGTAGTTAATGGTAGTGAATCGGGGTGGCTAGATGTAGGTAGCGGTGTCCCACAGGGTTCAGTGTTAGGCCCATTGTTATTCGTAATTTACATTAACGACATAGATGTAGGATTGACTAGTAACGTTTCAAAATTCGCGGACGATACTAAAATAGGCGGTAAGGTTGTTAACGAGGACGATAGAAATAGGATCCAAGACATGTAGATAGGATTATGGAGTGGACGGATAAGTGGCAGATGCAATTTAACGTAGATAAATGTAAAGTTTTGCATATAGGTTCTCGCAACAATAATTACGCGTACACGATGGATGATAGGGAGTTAGCGAGCGTTGACGAGGAAGTAGATTTAGGCGTACGCGTAACTAAAGATTTAAAGGTTAGGAACCAGTGCCTGGAGTCTTGCGCAAAAGCTAATAGGATGTTAGGCTTCATAGCGCGTAATTTCGAATTTAAATCGAAGGATATTATATTGCCCCTCTACAAGTCCCTAGTCAGGCCTCATTTAGAATATGCAGTTCAGTTTTGGTGCCCGTACTTGCGTGAGGATATTGATAGGTTAGAAAGGGTTCAGCGTCGTGCCACGAAACTTATTCCGTCTTTGCGCAATAAGCCTTATGAAGATAGGATTAAAGAGTTAGACTTGTATTCACTCGCAACTAGAAGATTAAGGGGGAGCTTATTGAAGTTTTCAAAATCGTCAATAACGTCGATAACGTAAATTTTGATAAATTGTTCACTTTCGATAATAGTAATACTCGCAATAACGGATTTAAGTTGCGTGGCAGACGTTTCATTACTAATATCGCTAAAAACTTCTTTACGTTTAAAGTAATTGATAAATGGAATAATCTTCCCGCGTCAGTCGTTCATTCTACCAGCGTTAATATGTTTAAGAACCGTCTTGACAGACATTTTAAAAATATTAACGTTGTTTAAAATTAAAAAAGAAAGTTAACAACAGGAGCTCTGGTGGTGGTGCTCGAGGATGAGTCTGTTGACGATGAATACCAGCTTGTGACATGCCAGCGTGTGATGCCAGCAATAAAAAAAAAAAAAAAAAAAAAATTAGACTAACACGAATGTAGATGTAGCTTGTAGCGTAAACTAACCCACTTTTTGTTTAACTTTACCTACTTTTTTTTTTTTTTTTTCTTATCTCCTTACTTGCATGTCTAACTCTTTCCTTGCATGTTTGTAGTTTGCATGGTATGACAGTGAGTTAAGACTGTGTTTGCATGGTTTGTAAGCGTTCTTATTTTACTACTTTTCATTTTTTCACCCCTCTCCTATATTCTCCGACTATTTTTCTGACTTGTCGGCAGTGGCCGGCGGATGATGATGGTGAGACTTTTTTCCTCTTTTTCTGAATGAATGTTAACCCACGAATGATAGGTGTTGCTCCTTACTTAACCCCTTATTCTCTTCTCTTAACCCCCTACTCTTTCCTTTCTCTCGGGCTAACCTTAGAGTGGATCTTAGGGTCTTTGTTAGCCGTAGCTTCTGTAGATCTGTAGATCATCCCAGACATTTGAAAGATTTGAAAGAAGTTATCGTAGGCCCCTTAACGAAGATCTTTAATCTGTCACTCGAAACGGGGATTATTCCTGAAGACTTTAAATTAGCTAACGTCACGCCTATTTTTAAAAAAGGCGACCGCGCGGTAGCTAGCAATTATAGGCCCATTAGCTTAACGTCAATTGTCGGTAAACTTTTGGAATCCGTAGTTAGGGATCGTATTATCGATCACTTAGAAAGTAGAGATTTGATTAATAGTAGTCAGCACGGGTTTCGACGCCATAGGTCTTGTTTAACTAATTTGTTAGAATTTTATAACGAAGTAGTGCGCGAATACGATAGGCATAGGGCAGCTGACGTTATTTATTTAGATTTTAAAAAGGCGTTCGATACAGTTCCGCATAGGAGACTAATTGCGAAGGTTAAAGCGCACGGTATACGCGGTCAGGTAGCTAACTGGTTAGAAGAATGGCTTCGTGCTAGGAGACAGAGGGTCGTAGTTAATGGTAGTGAATCGGGGTGGTTAGATGTAGGTAGCGGTGTCCCACAGGGTTCAGTGTTAGGCCCATTGCTATTCGTAATTTACATTAACGACATAGATGTAGGATTGACTAGTAACGTTTCAAAATTCGCGGACGATACTAAAATAGGCGGTAAGGTTGTTAACGAGGACGATAGAAATAGGATTCAAGACGATGTAGATAGGATTATGGAGTGGACAGATAAGTGGCAGATGCAATTTAACGTAGACAAATGTAAAGTTTTGCATATAGGTTCTCGCAACAATAATTACGCGTACACGATGGATGATAGGGAGTTAGCGAGCGTTGACGAGGAAGTAGATTTAGGCGTACGCGTATCTAAGGATTTAAAGGTTAGGAACCAGTGCCTGGAGTCTTGCGCAAAAGCGAATAGGATGTTAGGCTTCATAGCGCGTAATTTCGAATTTAAATCGAAGGATATTATATTGCCCCTTTACAAGTCCCTAGTCAGGCCTCATTTAGAATATGCCGTTCAGTTTTGGTGCCCATACTTGCGTGAGGATATTGATAGGTTAGAAAGGGTTCAGCGTCGTGCCACGAAACTTATTCCGTCATTGCGCAACAAGCCTTATGAAGATAGGATTAAAGTGTTAGACTTGTATTCACTCGAAACTAGGAGATTAAGGGGGGAGCTTATTGAAGTTTTCAAAATCGTTAATAACGTCGATAACGTAAATTTTGACAAATTGTTCACTTTTGATAACAGTAATACTCGCAATAACGGATTTAAGTTGCGTGGCAGGCGTTTTATTACTAATATCGCTAAAAACTTCTTTACGTTTAAAGTAATTGATAAATGGAATAATCTTCCCGCGTCAGTCGTTCATTCTACCAGCGTTAATATGTTTAAGAACCGTCTTGACAGACATTTTAAAGGTATTAGCGTTGTTTAATTTAAAAAACAACAAAGTTAGCAACAGAAGCTCTGGTGGTGGTGCTCGAGGATGAGTCTGTTGACGATGAATGCCAGCTTGTGACATGCCAGCGTGTGATGCCAGCAATAAAAAAAAAAAAAAAAAAAAAAAAAAATTAGACTAACACGAATGTAGATGTAGCTCATAGCGTAAACTAACCCACTTTTTGTTTAACTTTACACTCTTTTCTTGCATGTTTGTAGTTTGCATGGTATGACAGTGAGTTAAGACTGTATTTGCATGGTTTGTAAGCGTTCTTATTTTACTTCTTTTCATCTTTCACCCCTCTCCTATTCTCTCCGACTATTTTTCTGACTTGTCGGCAGTGGCCGGCGGATGATGATGGTGAGACACTTTTCCTCTTTTTCTGAATGAATGTTAACCCATGAGTGATAGGTGTTGCTCTTACTTAACCCCTTATTCTCTTCTCTTCTCTTAACCCGCTACTCTTTCCTTTCTCTCGGGCTAACCTTAGAGTGGATCTTAGGGCCTTTGTTAGCCTTAGCTTCTGTAGATCTGTAGATCTTCAGTTGACAAAGAGCAGCACTCTTCGGCATGATGCAGGTCATTTTTACCTCGGTATACATTTTTAAAAATCAATGATAAAAAAAATACAGATTAAAAAAGTATACAAGTTTAAATAATAACAACATTTCTGCATACCTTTCTTCAGCTGCTCATTGTCCCTTGTTTACGAATCTTCAAATTCAGGGTGAAGAATGACAGCAGCAATAACGTTATCTGTGATCACTTTCTCAAACCGCCTCCTTAGTCCCTCAAGCATAGCCTTCACAAATGGTGTGCACGCTAGTAGCGTAGAGAGTCCTTAACAAGTTTTTCCTCGAGATTTGTTGCAGTGGGTGCAAGATACCCGATGTAACCATGCGCTTCACCTTGTAGGATGTTCAAGTCGTGTTTCGAGAAACTGTATCTCTGGTAGCTTCATCTTGAAAATCAAAAATAAAATGTTGAGAGAGCTTCACCAGAAGAAATTATCTAAAAAAAACTATGAATTGTTGCACTCACTTTAGCACATTCAACTTGCTATGGATGCTGTGAATGGCAGTCTCTCCTTGCTCTTCGATGATTTGCGTCAAACGTTTCACTTCCAGAAATACCGAGTTCCATCTAGCTGCATTGACCTTAACACCAGCCCCCTCTCTTCATCGACCATTTAAGCAGCTTGTGCACAAATGAATGATTCGTGTCACAGAGCCTGGGACATCGAAAAGGTAGCCCAAGACAGTCTCTTGTAAGCAGGGTTCCGCTCAGCTTTGTCAGTATCAGTTGTTATTATTAGATTTAGCCTATGATCAGAACAACGTTGGTGGTCGGGTAGTTCAAACTCGCAGCAATCAACCTTAGTCAGGGTTTGACCCACGCCATGTTGAATCCATTAATCATCATGATCATTATTTTCTTATGAAAAGAGAAAACGGAGAATGCTTTAACGAATTTTGACCGTGCAGGAAAAAATATTAATGCTGGCTAGAGTGAAATGTAATGATTACATATATTTTTTATGGGCATTTTGTATCTCATTGCAATTACAATTACTTTCTCTGTATGTTCGTTACCCTTAATTTACTAAAAAAGTAATTTGTAATTCTTACGCCCAGCAATGGGTATGGATGGTCATGTCGAAAGAATGAATAATGGAAAAATCTTGAAAATGTATAATAAATAGTGAATGCGTAGGTGTGAGGAGGGTAAAAACGCGCATAAGATCGATAGTTGTAATTTGTAAATCTGAATAAACATGGAATAAATATGAATTAACAAGAAAGATTGATGGAGACGTTCGTTCACCTGACGTATCACTAGAGGTATATCGCCTACCTCGACATGGATAACAACTCTAGATCCCCATGGATGGGGAGGTACTTTATTCCCGGTGGTGATCCCTTTGTAGTTTTTAGTGTTTTCAGTCCCGAGCTCAAATGTCTGTCCCATTCATGGAGAATGGGAAACGGGTTCTTAAGTAATGTTCGAAATGTAATGTGTATAGGTATCTTTTCATCTGTGGTAGAACTTATGAACTTACTCTTCCAGGACCACTGAACCAGCAAAAATAATCACCATCTTCTGCAACAGTGTGTCTAGTCCTACCATTTTCAACTTCACCCCACTCCACTTCTAGTAATGCAAACAAACGAAGGTCTTTGTTTTCAAATTCACTTTTCCTTCTCCTGGTTTGATTAGTACTACTTTCAAAATATCTGAATTCCGCTCATCAACACTCGGCAGAGAGGAATTTGTTGTAGACATCTTTAAATGAAAAAGAAGCAACTGATAGCCACCATAATTTATGCGA